>QZWR01000248.1:0-23983 GCA_004114325.1 Zoophagus insidians | reverse complement strand
GGGAACAAATACACCATTTTGTGATGATTGTTTTTCCATACTTCATGTGTCGCTTAATAATTTCTCCATTGACCAAACAACTGCGTTTTATTACCAAATTTGCCCCCGTTTCAGGTGCAAGAAAGTCGCCTGGTTTAGTTCGGGGATTATCACCGTGGATTGATTACCAGCAAGAACGAGCACAGGCATATTTTGAAAAAGTCTTTCCTCCTCTTACCAATTCTGCCGCACAATCCTTGGGAGTGGTACAAAGGGTTCAAAGACAGGTTAGGATTTGGAGTGATTGGTATTTAAAGAACCGAGTTCCCCCCAATGAAACCACTTTGAAGCAAATCCACCAATTCCAGGCATTTCAGGAACCCGGAAAACCTGACCAAATTTTTGTGGAATATGATGCGGATTTAGAAAAAGCAAGCAAGTTTTTGCACAAATTTGGTAGACACGCTGAGAGGTCATATCGTTGGCGTTATGTAAGCATGGCTTTCATTGGAGTTCCCATCTCCAGTCTCTTCTCGCTTCTCCCACTGCCCAACGTGGTTCTCTTCTGGGCACTCTTTAGAATGTTTTCTAATCGTCAGTCCTGGCTTGGTGCTCGAACATTGCTGAGATGGGAAAGGGAAAACTTGATTAAATGGAAAAAGCTCGATTAAAAAAGAGGGGAAAATTTTTATACAATATTAGGAAGATTTACTTGAATCAGAAAGTAACTTGTCCAGCTGATGCACATCAAGCGTGGTTACTTTGTGAATTTCCCTACGCCAGAGCTCCGCGTCTTCTTCGTCTCTTCCCACGCTGTTGCGCATTTCCATCTTATTTGGAGACAATAATCCTTCGTTTTCTGGTATGGGTTCACTCCTTGGTTGGTCCTCCAAAGCAGCCGAGGTAGAAACAACAGTCGGAGCAGTGGACATTACCGAGGATTGTCTTCGCATGACACTTTCATATTTCATCGGTGGGGCCATTGGTGGCAGACCAGAGTTTGGAGGTTCAGGCAATTGTTTCACGGCGTACTTTGCTCTCACAGCAGCCTTTTTAAGTGCGTTTAGCCATAAAGACAGGCTTTTACTATTCGGTGCCTGGACAAACCAAATCACCTTTTCCCAGGTCAGCGCACTATCAATGCTACCACCGCTGCGTCGTTTAGTAGGTACTTGCTCCAGTTGCTGTTGGGTAGTTTCATCAGTCATGATACACACAGCACCACTCATTTCCAAACAGTACCTCTTTCCTGGAAACCTGTCCGTGACGTAAACGTTACTTCCTGGGACAAGCTTCATAATGTCCAGGACGGAATTGTTATCATTCTCGTTTTTGAAGCGGTAAAGGTAATGTCCTTGCAGCACAAAGTAACGCGTCTTCCATACCAATCGCCGTTGTCCAAAGAAGTTATGAGTTTCGTATAAATTAGCCAAAGCACCAGCAATATCCGATTCGGGCATTACATCAGGAATCTTTATCAAATGCGTTCTCAATGCTACTTCTAGTTTAATTCCAGTTTCTTGAGGAACGTCATTTTTAGCATTTGGATAATAACTGCTGTTTGGACGAGTGAAGCTAGTACTATAAGAGCTAAGGGAGTTTGTTCTTAAGCAAGCCCCTCCAGTCCCGAAAGCACCAACAGTGTTAGCCCTTGAACGACCATCGTCAGCATTCGCAGGGTATTGCAGCATCCCTACACCTCCTCCCGAGTTCGAACGTAAAGGCATCACTCCAGTGGTAGAGACATTACTACTCCAAGGCATTTCGATGCTATTACGTGGTGGCGGAATTATGGGAGATGGAATGGCTCTGGTGTTATTTTGAGTAGTTGGAACTCTGCAGTGTAAATATTCATCAGAATTTCGAGCACTGTTTGCTCCCAAGACTTCTTGTTGTTGTTGTTGATTCATTCTATTGTTACTTGTATGATGTTGATTACCACCATTGACATCATAAACCGAAGTAGCAGCAGAGGAAGCCAAGTTAGTACTAGACCTATTTGTTCCGAGGGTAGAATTACTTAGACGAGAGCTAAAAGAAGCGCGTCTCCAATCAGCTAGAGGAGAAGTTGAACTTTCTGGGTTCGCAGCTTGGGAAAACTGAGGAGAGATACCATTAGTTTCCAAGGAAGCATCTAAGATGGGGAATGAAGGAGGTTGAAAGGATAGTTCGCATTCAATACGCTTAGTTAGGATATCCAGTTCGAGGCTGGTGGAAGCAGAAGATTGCGCCGAATTGGACAGCTGACAAACCACGCTATATCGAGCGAGACTTTTATCAAGTTTGCGAGATGCAACAATTTGTTCAAGAGATTGTCGGATGGATGCGAGAATAACATCATAACGGTTTACAGGTTGATCGATGTCCTCTGCGGCCGAAGACGAGGAATTTTGATCATTTGAAGCGCTGAGGAACGACGGGGGCTTAGAGACGAGGGAGGATGCGGATGACATGGTTTTGGAGCTTGTGGTCAAGGGGATTTGCATAAACTATCTGAAGGTTAAGCAAAGATGGTGGCGTTAAAGAGGGAAGGATTGCACACATACAAGATTGAACTTCTGTACTGGGACAAGTGGAAAAAAAGAAGTTCAACGGGAACTAGCACCAACCGGAATTACCACACACACACTGGAAAAAAAAAGAAGTGCACAAAGGTCTGAGCGCGCACGTGGTTTATCTACTGGTCTTTCCTGATTGGTGTCAACAAATATTTTCTGGTGTAACGTTGCAACAACACGTACTGAATATTTCACCAACCATCTCTGTCAGAGGCACAACTGATTTACGCATTAAAACAGGCTAATTTCACTATTTGGGAAAAATGTCGAAGCTTTAGGGTTAGAACTTGTCACAATTAAGGTAGAATGTGTCCAAATTAGGCGTAGAGTAGTACTATCTCTTCCAAATACAGTAAATTCCAGTTGTATGAAGAGTTACAAAATATTACCCATTCGTACAGTCAGGTGAGTTGCATCGATCAAAGGTGATCTTCTAAATGGGGAAATTACTATTCACCACCATCGCCAATATTAAAATCATTCCATACCTAATTATGATAACTCAAGTAAAGGGAAATGGTTATCAAATAGTAGTAAGAACTGGGCTGATTTCAGTGACTGTGCAACTTGACAAATTCCTCCTTGTGAACCTGTTGGATGATGATAGTTGAATGGGTGACAACTTCTAGACATTCCCAGAGATAACAGATCAGGTTTTTTTTTAAATATTTATACTAATTTTTATTTTATTTTCAATTTCCCTTTTTTGATTTTATTTCTACTTTTTGATTTCACCAGAACTCTGTCTTCTTTGCTCTTCTCACGCTATGTTGACTTTTACGCATTCACTTATGTTTCTCATGTTGTCATTTCTTCATGTCTCTCTTCAACAATCTTCCTCAGTAACGGGAAGCGCCTGTGGTGGCTTTGTTGGTACTTCATGTCCCTCCTCTGCTCTCCGTTGTTTTGTTCCTCCTGAAAATCCTATCGATAGCAAAGGTATATGCGTTGATAAAAATTCTTTTGTCGAAGATTCAATCTGTGGTGGTCTTAGCAATCGTACCTGTCAGGAACCAATGTATTCCTGTTCTAGATCCTTGGAAAAATTAATGGATGAACTCGGTTTATGTGTTTTAAACATCGTCCCTCCTGTTACTACTACTATTACTGCCACCACCACTGCTACTGCCACTTCTAAATCGTCAGAGCCTACCAATAGGGCCTCTAAACCAGTTCAAAGTAACGGCAGTGACGCTAATAATCCAACTCCAGGAAACATTCGTAATAATACTAATTTGGTTGATCAAAACAGCACATCAATTAATACTCTGAACTTTGTGCTACTCCTGCTTCCTCTGGTTATAGCGGTGTTTCCAATTCTAAATAAATAATAAATTTTTATTCTCTTACTAAAAACATCAT
Organism: Zoophagus insidians; assembly: GCA_004114325.1. Taxonomy (NCBI): domain Eukaryota; kingdom Fungi; phylum Zoopagomycota; class Zoopagomycetes; order Zoopagales; family Zoopagaceae; genus Zoophagus; species Zoophagus insidians. The sequence goes on along the minus strand of QZWR01000248.1, from coordinate 20,084 downwards.
TGTTTATTTACTCATTTAAAAACTAACACTGCAGCGAAATAAGAATCTTCCTCTGCCAGGGATTCATTTCCTGTTCATTCAACTGCATCTTGGTGAAAAACAATCTCCTCTTTCATATTCCTTGGAGCCGTAGTGAGAATGTTAGGTAGTCGCTGTTTGTTCCTGTGATCCTTGATATCTTCCAGGGTAATATATAACATATCTTCCTTACTTGGTTCCACAGTGAATTTTCGCTTGAAGAAAATAACTGGAATTACGTCAATCTTGAATTTAGCTGAAAAATATTGATAAAATTCTCAATCCACTCCTTTCAAGAGTGAACCATTAATACCATCCAAGTAGAGATACTATGCAGGTAGAGCTAACCAGTTTTTACCAAAGTTCTGCTGATTATAAATCTCCTCAATTTTGGAATACATTTGGAAACAATAATTCTCCATTATCGACTAATCTTCTATGATTAGAAATATCATACTTTTTCTTCAACCTTTTAAAAACGCCTCGATGGTCAATAATGTCGGTGTCTTCCGAGCCTGATGCTGCTCTTTCTTCCTTGTCACCACCACTCATTACAGCATCAGCAACATCAACAAGGCTTGTTATAGCAACAGCAGCACTCTCACTTATTTTTGCACTCCTATCAGGCCTTGCGCTTTGCATATCTGCGTTCAACAGTATATGAAAGGCATTGTCGTCTACTTGTGGGTAAATCACGATTTCTACGATTAGCGGCATAAACACAAAACTGAAGTACAATACGGCAACCAGATGACAAAGGCTCTACGAGATGGTCTATATCTGCGAAAAAAACACAATAAGATAATTGATCCTTTGTGAGGGTTTTCAAACCAACCGATTTTTCATGCTTTCCAAAAGTAAACTTGAGCATCCTACCTTTGTGATTACTTTTAATCTCTAATAACAAAGTAACTACGTGACACCGCGACAATGGCGTATCTTTATGAGGCTTGAAATGCCCTCCTTCTTCATAAATCGCCATTTTATAAAAACCCAGCATCAAAACCTCATTTGGAAGAAAATCATTTCTCAACCTCTCCAACAAAGCCTGCAATTCTGCTTTAAAATCAGATGCGTTGGTAAATTCTAAACCCTTGGCTAACATTTCTCGACCCAACCTTACTTCTTTGTCATAAACAGTTTCTTCACCTCTGCCAAATGAAGATGGTGTAGATCCTCCCAGTAAAACTTCCAATTTAGGTTTATACAAAGTACCAGCATTGATTCCTCTCAAAATAATATCAGTACTTGCAGAAAACGGCTGTTGGTCAGAGTATACGGGATCTTTTCTGTAACCCTGATCATAAAAATCACATATAGGATGATTATTCCCCTAGCAGTCGAGGGCATAAAAGTACCAGGCTTTACCATTTTGTTGAATTTGCTGAAGCTATTGACGCTAAAAGTAGCGAAATATTCTTGATCAGACATTCTAACTGCGCTTTAATTCTTCAGAGTGAGAGAGAAAAGAAAAGATGATTAAAAAGAAATTTTGAGAGCAGCTAAAGCAAACGCCCTCTTTTGGAAGTCGGATTTAAGGACTTGTGAGTTGAATCCTAAAAGAATCCATTGCATCCATCCTTTGATCAGCTGCAAACACAATGGTAAAGTAAGATTCTTTATCCTGAGCTTCTAACGATTGCGTCTTTTGTTATGTAGAAATTCATGAAACCTGGAAAGGCAAGTAATTGGTGTAATGTATCCAGGAGTAACTTGTACAGGTGGCCATCCTTACCCAAGGCCGATATGCTGGCAAAAAAGCCGTCATCATTAAAAACTTTGATGAAGGCACCAAGGATCGTAAATATGGTCACGCTATAGTGGTCGGAATTGAGCGTTATCCTCGCAAGATTACCGCCAAGATGGGCAAAACTAAAGTAGCCAAACGCGCTAGAGTAAAACCCTTCTTGAAAATGATCAACTATAATCATTTGATGCCTACTCGGTTTATCCTTTGTTTTGATTGTGACTAAACTTTGGTATAGTTATACCATGGAGTTGGACAGTCTTAAACAGACCGTAAGTGCGGATGTAGTCAAGGACAAGGCTCAACGAGAAAAGGCTCGCAAAGATATCCGAAAAATCCTGGAAGAACGGTACGGTTTATTGAGCTCAAAAGTTGAATTAATCTCTCTGGTGATAGATTCAATGCTGGAAAGAACAAGTGGTTCTTCACAAAGTTGCGATTCTAATAAATCATCTCTCCTGAAATAAACGCTATTTCCCTGTCCTTTTGACCAGACTTGGAAGTTCTTGTGCTCAAACCACACAACTTTGGGCGAAGAGTGTTTTCTCCCTGAGAATTGAAAAATTCGAATTAATTTTTTCTGGTAAAATTTTTTCAAGTAGTTTTGTCCTCATCCTTCGCCTACCACCACCACCCTACCAGAGAGCCTAAGCTCACTTTGTTAACCGATCCCGAACAACCTTCTGCAACTTCCGGTCGAAAAAAGCATTGTTCTTAGCTCGCGTTTAACGAATCGTGTGATTCCGATCTTTTCCCTCAGCTTGAGTATTTTGGATTCCGCAGACGACAGAGATGAAGAGCTTAAAAAACAGAGCAAGTTCACCGTTTCTCCCTTCAAGCTTCTTGTACTTATTATTTAGTTAACAAGAGGTAAGAAGAATAACGACCCCACGCCCGCAGCTTCTGCTTCTACGTCAGTTGCTGCACCTTCCTCATCATCCACCGCCACCATCCCTGTTGCTTCTCCTGCTAGAAATAATAATTCTCCGGCTCAACCTCCAAATATTTCCACTTCCTTGGCAAATGCGTCCTCAAGCCCCGGATCAGCTGCTTTAGGAAGTCCTGGCAATGAGGTATTGCTTCTTCTTAGTACAATGACAGGAAATGTTCTAGTTACCTGCACCCTCGCCAAAAAAGGAGGTTCCGCGAACCAATTCGTTAGGAAGATTAAAGTTGGGTCCAGCTGATGCGATTCCTGCTTCCATTCGTCCTCCTACACGACAGCCATCGTCAAGATTTCACGTAATGCAACGGCAAGACTTGGAGCGTTTGCCTGGCCTTCTTGGTAATGCTTCTATTTATGCTGCTGCTTGATGGATTACTTACATACGGCTTGTGCGTGTGTGTGTTTGGATGTAGAAATCACGGAAAACGAACGTCAAGACATGTTCATTAAAAAGCTTCGTCAATGTTCCGTAGTGTTTGACTTCCATGATGCGCTATCAGATCTTGCTGGAAAAGAGATCAAACGTCAAGCTTTAACTGAGCTTGTTGAATACATCACCACGACCAAAAGTGTGATTGTGGAGCCTATTTATCCTGAAGTTTTTAATATGGTTTTAATTTCTACATTTTTATGGTTATTATGAAACTAATTATGTGCATAGTTTGCCACTAATCTCTTTCGTACTATTCCACCCCAGTTGAATCCTACGGGTGATGCGTATGATCCTGAGGAGGATGACCCTGTACTGGAAATGGCCTGGCCTCATCTACACATTGTATACGAGTTTTTCCTTAGGTTTATCGAGTCTCCTGACTTTAACGCCAATATTGCCAAGAAATATATTGACCAAAATTTTATCCTTCAGGCAAGTTAAAACTTTCCAGGATGTTAACGCCGATTTAGTTGCTGGAGTTGTTTGATAGTGAAGATCCCAGGGAAAGAGACTCACTCAAGACTACGCTTCATCGCATCTATGGAAAGTTTCTGAATCTACGTGCATTTATTCGGCGTTCCATTAATAATATATTTTTCCAATTTATCTATGAGACTGAGCGTCATAACGGTGTCGCAGAATTATTGGAAATACTTGGAAGGTATAATTTAATCCTAAAAACTAATCATTGGCGGTGGTAGTATTATTAATGGTTTTGCCCTTCCGTTAAAGGAGGAGCATAAAATATTCCTTACTCGTGTACTATTACCTCTTCACAAAGTGAAATCGCTCTCTCTTTATCATCCTCAGCTCGCTTATTGTGTGGTGCAATTTCTTGAGAAGGATCCCTCGCTTACCGAGGAAGTGGTTTTGGGCTTGCTTCGGTATTGGCCCAAGGTGAATAGCCCCAAAGAGGTTATGTTTTTGAATGAGCTTGAGGAGATTCTCGATGTTATTGATCCGATTGAATTTGCCAAGATACGTGAGCCCTTGTTCAAGCAGCTTTCTCGAAGTGTGGCCAGTCCTCATTTCCAAGTAGCAGAAAGAGCCCTCTATTACTGGAACAACGAGTATATTGTGAGTTTGATCGGAGAAAACGTCGGTGTGATATTACCTATTATGTTTGCCTCACTTTACAAGAATTCCAAAGCGCATTGGAATAGGTATTCTTTACCCTCTTCTTTTTTTTACCTTATTGGTGGTGTTAGAACTATTCATGGATTGGTTTTCAATGCTTTGAAAGTGTTGATGGAAATGGATCCTGTATTGTTTGACGAATGTGCTAATCAATTCAAGCAAAGTCGTCAAATGTACTCACATTTATCTTTCTTTTTTTTGACATTGTTATAGGGAAAAGAAGAAACTAAAGGAAAGAGAGGAGAATTGGAGAAAGTTGGAAGAGGCAGCAGCTCAGAATATACTTCAGGACCCAGAGTACAAATCGTTGAATGTCAAACTTCCTAATCCTTTGGCATTTACTCCTAGTTTGTCCTTTTTTGATGGTTTTAATATCATTCCTTACATCTTAGCTTTACCTCCTTCAACCAACGAGATGGAAACTAGTGGAAGTTCTGACGAGGAAGACTTTATTGAAGCAGATTCTGGAGAATTATTGTCTGATGAAGATATGCAAAATTTTGACAATCGAAGAGATTTGTTGCATTCAGACTTTACGGATGAGGAAGAAGAAGATCAATTCCAACAAAATCAAGAATTGGATTCGTTTAATACTCAGTCAAATCGCTTTATCCGACGTCGCAGTACACTTCCTGTGGACGAACAAGTGGTCCGAGAACTTCAAAATCATCAAAGTTTGGCGGACCGAATGCAGATTCCCACCAATGCTCAAGTTTTCAGTGACCGTGACATACAGCTCTCTCCCAGTGAAGGGGTTACGCCAGATCAAATGCAAACTATCTAACACCATTTGTGTGTATATGTTTGCTTCAAAGTGTGTGTGTGTGTGTGTGTGTGTGTGTGCAATTTGTGAAGTGAGTGATCCAAGTTGGTGGTGGGCGTGTGTGTTGTGAATCGTAGTTTACTTTTAATGAGGGGCGGACTAAGGAAAGGATTAAAAATTATTTTGACTTACCAGCTTACGTTGGCAGGTTTCATTGTTTTTGTATTAAATCCTGGTCATTATGATCAGACTTGTTCTACACAGGTCATTAAGAACCTCTGTTTCTATCCCTGTCCTGCTCAGTAGAAAGCTAAATATCGGTGTTGTCAAGTCAAAGATTTACCTTGGACGTAGTGTTGGTGCTGGAGTTGGCGGGGTGTTGGCATTTACCCATTTAAACAACGTTGAACCTAAAAGTAAACCAGTCAAAGAAAGCAATTCTTCGGTTGTAGCAAAAAAACAAGCAGGATGGTTTCTGGTTTTTATAAGAAAGTGGATATGGGATCCATTACTGCTGCTTAAACGAACCGCTTATCTTAGCCTGTTGTTTTTCCCAGTTCTAGTAAGCATTCCCATGATGTTCATCGGCCAGTTGCAACAAGGAGTACCATCTGGTCGACTTTGGTGGTTCAAATTATTGAGCAAACAGATGGAACGAGCCGGACCATCTTTTGTCAAGGTAATTCCATTACTTTTATGTTAAGGAAATAGTTGGCACAATGGGCCGCAAGTAGAACGGACCTATTTCCCAGGCTTTTATGCGAAGAACTCTCCATGATGCATTTTCTTGTACGACCACACGAGTTTGCCTGGACTGAACAATTGTTATCTCGGGCACAATTATCTGAAATGATCGAGTATATTGATCAAACTCCCGTAGGAGTCGGTGCTATAGCACAGGTAATCACAACCCAATTTCGCATAACCACACTAAGCCATGGAGAGTAGGTCCACAAGGCCAGGTTAACCGATGAAGCGCAGTTAGCATTGAATGCTCCATCCAGAGACATTGCCATTAAAGTGATTCATCCCAGGGTTGAGAAGATGATTGAGCGAGATTTGAAGATCATTTCTCTCTTAGCCAGAGCTTTATCGATTATTCCGACGTTTTATTGGGTTTCCCTGCCTGAGGAGGTGGAAACTTTTGCTCAAATGATGCGGGCTCAGCTGGACATGACCGTTGAGGCCAAGAACTTGGAAAAATTCAGAGATGGATTTCAGTATCGTTATGAGGTTAAATTTCCTAGCGCTGTGGATGTTCCTGGCCATCCTAGCTATGTCCTGATGGAGGAATTAATTGATGGAATACCAATGTCTACGTTTTTGAAGGCAGAAGGAACTGTTTATGATTTATTGATCTCTGGGATTGGCTTGGAAGCTTTTTTGGTTTGTTTTAGGATGTTTTGTAATTTTTTGGCTGTTGGTGGTGGGTTATAGACCATGTTGATTGTGGATAACTTTATACATGCTGATTTGCATCCCGGAAATATCTTTATCCAGTTAATTCCACCAAAATCGTTTTTGGATCATTTGCGCATTCTTTGGAATCGGTTTAAAAAGCCTGGCCTTATTATGGATTCTCCTGTTGACCGTTTATTAATGAATCAGCTGAAACGATTGGCTAAAAATGATTATGAAGGGTTCAAGCTCAAGTTGGAGGAATTGTTTGTTCAGGGTTATGAACCACGATTGGTTTTCTTGGATGCTGGACTGGTGACAACGCTTGCGCCCAAGGATCGAGCGAATTTCTTGGATCTCTTTAATGCTGTTGCAAGTTTTGACGGGTAAGTTTCCTGATGAAAAAGGACCTAAAAGTAAGGAGGACAGATTGCTGGCAGGAAAGTTGATGGTTGAACGCAGCACTCATCCCGAAATGGTCAAAGATCCCAAAATCTTTGAGTTAAAGATGCAGGATTTACTATTGCGAGTTCAATTAAACGCACTTAAACTCTCCAAGATCAAGTTTACTGGTATTATCCAGCAAGTGATGGATATGGTACGAGATCACCATGTAAAGCTAGCAGGAGAATTTGTCAATGTGTTTGTTAGTGTATTGATTTTAGAAGGGATTGGACGACAGCTAAACCCCGACTTGGATTTGCTGAGTGTTTCAGTGCCGATTTTAAGAGAATTGGGAAAAGACATGATGGCTAGTGGCAAAGCGTGGAGAGGATGGGGCATTACTCATTCCAGTGGCTCGGAGTGGCTGTGGATGCGTCTTTGGTTGGGAGTGGAAGTCGTGGAATGGTTGCAGAGGTGGCTGAGTGATCAGAGTGACGAGGTAGAAATGTATTTACCCGATGTTTAAATCCTTCTTCAATTGACCAGCCTTTTGTGAGCAATAAATAATTATTAATTGCAAAGAATATTTGCAATAAGTTTGACGTTTGTCCTTTTTGGAATGAGAAAAACCGAAGATAAATCGATTCAAACCTATTTTTTAAATTTCTTCCCAGTGTGATGTCACTCAAAAAACACGTGACCTTTAGTTGCATATGATTGGCTGTGACGAAGTACTTAGGTTCAAGTTTCTCTTTCTCACTTTCGTCTCTAACTTTTTTTTTATTACCACTGGCTGGTTTTTCTTCAATTCGTATTTCTTCTATTTTTTTACCCCGGACTTTTACCTCTAAGTGATGGCCTGTATTAACACTTTCCCGGAGAATGAATTTAAGTTTGGTGATACTGCGGCATCCCAAGTCTTGGAGCTCAGTCTTCCCAGGAAGCCAACGCACGATGTCGGTGTGTTCGTAGCTTCACCTGCCCTTACTTCCGAGAAGTGCATGCTCAAATTCACCCCTCATAATTGGAATGTTAAACAGAAGCTTGTTGTGGCTCCCTCGGCTTTTCTCTCTGATGCCGAAAAGGCGAGAGCCCTGGTCCTTGACATTGCCCTGTCGTCAAGAGATGCGTCTTACCATCGCAAGACCCATCAATATCCCTTCATCCGCTCTCAGGATCACGGAGGCGTGTGTACTGCGGCTGGTGATCCTCACTTCCGTACCTTCAATGGACGTACTTTCGACTACCAAGGTCAAGGTTGTTTCTACCTAGTCAAGTCCAAGTATCTTTCAGTGCTGGGCTCCTTCCGCTGTCCCGGTTTCAATCGCGGTGTCACCATTGCGACTTCTATTGCTGTTCGTTATGGAAGTGCCAGATGGATGATTGGTATCAACTCTGGAGAAAAAGTAGCCAGTGATAACTTGGATGGTATTGTTATTGCGAGAAGCGGCAACACCATTGAGCTCCGTTGCAATGATGGTGCTGTTATCAGAATTACCAAGAACTTCTGGACGCAAGGTGAATGGTACCTGGACACTCAGGTTACTCTACCTTTGCATTACAAGAACCGTGTCCATGGTCTTTGTGGTAACATCAACGACAATAATCTCTACAAGAACTCTGAAGAATTCCCAGGTCCCATTACAAACAATCCTAACGAGTTCGGAGACAGTTATGCTGTTCCTACCCATGACAATATTTTTGTCTGTTCTGCTAGGAAAGCCAATGGAAAATACGGAACCTGTACTGGTGACGTTGATCTTAAGGTCAAAGGCAAGTTCCGTGCTTGCAGCATTCCCTTCATCCCACCCCTTGACAAGTATAAGGATCCCCGTGAAGATGAAGGTTATGGTGCTGGTGGTGGTTATGTTATCGATGATAAGCTCCCACCTGGTTATGGTGGTGAACAAAACATTCCTTTCCAACCTGTTACTGAAGATGCCCTGGAAAGCATTAGTCCTATCTGCGAAGTCCAAGCCACTACTATTTGCGAGCAGACGATCAAGGATCCTACTTGCGAGAAATTCCTGAAGGCTGAGCACTTTGTCAAGAACTGCGTATTTGATTGCTGCGCTATTCGAAGGGAATACACCGAATCATGGAAGAGACAGTACTATGCCTATCTTTACGATTTGAGCCGAAGTTTCTTGAATGACCGAGGAGTTGACCGCAAGATTCGCTTGGATATTGCCCGCGTCACTTTGAAGTATGGTCTTAATGGAAGAAAAACCGAATGTAAGAATAAGGGAACGCAAACCGCTATCGGTTGCTGTTGCCCCCCTCCTTTTACTGGTTGTGGTTGCGAATTTGACTACTCCCAAATGCAGGAGCGACGTTAATCCAATGAAACTAATGTTTTATTTATTGATAGCAGGTCTAACAATAAAGAATTAGTTAATACTGAATTTTGACTGTATTTATTATGACTACATTCCTATCATTTCAGCACCAGAGGTTAGTAGTCCGGATTTCCCTACTACTCCCAAACCCACCAACACCCAGAAGCGCTGTTCACGACGCTCACCTTCATGGCCATGGTGATCACTTCCATCTGCAGAACGTTGGTTCTTTCTAACCACCACTACTGAGCCACTGGCATCGCTATCTTCATGCTCTTGTTCAGCCTCCAAGCTAAAATCGTCATCATCATCAGGAGTTTCAAAGTAGGTGTAAGTGACCAGAAGGGGGATTTTGAATTCTTTTCCAATTGAATTGGCAGGAGTGACTTCAACAACAATGCTGGTGGTGTTTGCTCGTTGTTCCCATATTCCCGAGGGTAAAGTCTTCAAAGCAGTACCGTAGGGATTCGAGCTATTAGACCTACGCATGGCAGCAGCAAGAGTGGCGGATTCAGCGCCCAGGCCAGAAACATCTTCTTCATAATCCCAAACATCGGAAAAGTCACCCACATTGAATTCCGAGCAAATCAGCCTCGCCTAAGCTCGTTTAGAAGTAGTAAGAAAGGGAGAGTACTGAGGAGAGTGGACATGAAAGGTTAACTTTTATAGGAAAGTAGAGGGGATTAGTAAATCTAAGGATCAACTTTGATGGTTGATTTTCAAATAAATCCGAAGTTTGTTGAATGGTTATTAAAGGGATAAAATGCCTAATTCCCCCCACACACACACAGAGTTAGTTCAGGTTGATTAAATACATTGCTTGAACATTGATCTTGAATCTGGTCATTATCGCCTTTTGTTCAGGTTTCACCAGGACATGCCGACAAGAACGACAACGCTTACTTCGCTTGGTTCTGAGGTGAATTCTCTCTGGTCGTAACACACTTTTCCCTGGTTAGTACAATTTAACGATTTACTTCATGTGATAGGGTTGATCATTTAACTGGACCAGGCGTTGTTCCATGGTAGAAACTGAATGTTAATCATCAGGCCAAATGTCCAAAATGGAATGGATAATACTTTGACTGGAATCAGTTAGGGTCATTAAATCTTCCACCACTCTGCTGTCTAATTCTTCAGAATCCATGGGAAGTCTGCTACGTCGGTAATCTCCACCTGCCCCGATGATTGCTGCTGGTTCCAACTCCAACATGCTGCCTCCGATACTACTGGCGTTGGTCATGGCAGCTGTAGCGTATTTATAAGAAGCAGGAGGGGCAGTGCTGAGATAACCCTCTCCTCCCATCATCATTCCAGCGCCAGGTTGTTGTTGTCTACGGATCCATCTCTCCAAATAGTCCTTTACTTGGTCAAACTCCCTGGCATCAACTCGTTGGTCATCAGCCTTTTGAATCAGCGAGGCCAGCCCGGTGGGACGTTCAAAGGTCATCTTCAGGTCTTCTCTGGAATCAAACCTGCAGGTGGGACAGTGTAGGTAGTAACGACCGGTAGGAATGGTGCTAATCTGTCCAGAAGCACTAGCAACGATGTTTTCTTCGCTAACGACGGAAAGGGTAGAAGTGCAATAAGGGCAAGAAAAGCAATTTCGCATGCAACTACTCACATTTAAGCATTAACATGGCCAAGTATAGTACCGATTCTTTTCAGCCTTGACAGAAGCAGTGGGAACTTCGAATAAACAATTGGGACAAAAATAAGAAACAATGTCTTCTTGGATACATCTTCTGCATTTCATTGCATGGCAATCTTCACAAAACAACAATTGCGATAATGGATATCCATGGAAAATATCTTCGCCCTTCCACCCTAGCAATTGTTCTTCAGACGGCGGAATCAATTCACCCCGATCGATGCGGCTCATGAGTGCATCCATTTCCTCTGCATCCTGAGGCAGATCTTTAATGTCGGTGGTGGTGTCATCTTTGTCTCTACAGGGACATTGATAATGAATATAACAAGGTGGTGGATATCCCATTCTTTTCTCACTCAGAATGTCACGTGGTATAGCGGAGAATTATTTTGTTGAAAACAAAGAAGGGATGGTTAACCTTTCAACGAATGGTGCCGACTTGGAACGAGCCTATCAAGCCGTCCTTTCTGGCGATCCCAACACGGTATGGGCGCTATTTGGGTATGCGAAGAAGAGTGTAGATTTAAAAGTAATCGAAACTAGCGGTAATCTTTCTTTCTTTGTTCTTGCTGAAAGACCAGAGGGAGATTTGGCTGAATTGGCCGAACAGTTTGATGATGGAAAGATTCAGTATGCCTTTGTTAGAATCCTGGATCCCAACACCGAATTGTCTAAATTTGTCTTGATTTCTTGGGTACCTCTATGAGCGAGTGAGTCAAGGCGCTGACGGTTGAGCGTAGTGTGGATCTGGAGTTCCCTTGGATAAAAAGAGTCAATTTCCAACAGATTTGGTTCAAGTTAAAGGATTTCTAAAGGTTATTTTGGGGAATGTGGGGTTATTTTGACAAATATATGAAGGGATATCATTTACAAATCAATGCTAGGCAACAAGAGGATGTTTCGCCAGAATACATAATGAAACGGTTAAATGAATCTGGAGGCTCCAAGTACAGCATACATCATGAAAAGTCTCAACGAATTGAACGACCAGCCGTGGTAGGAACCAACTATGTTCCCACCAAAGCAGGGGAAGAAATCAAAAGACTTCGTGCTGAGGCGGTAAATACTCCAGCCACTTCTGCTGCTCCCGCGTCTAGCACTGGTGTCATCGATGCCACTGACGTTAAACAAGGAGCTATAGCAGTAGGAAATATGCGAAAGAATTTTGAGAATGTACAGGTCAAGTCTCCTCCGGTGTTTCCCAGGGCTGCTCCGGTGTTTCCCAAGGCTGCTCCAGTATTTCCCAAGGCAGCTGAACCAAAAGTAGTTAAGAAAACACTTCCAACTCCTCCACCACCCGTCAATGCATCACCACCTGTCAATGCACCACCTCCACCTGTAGAAGCACCTAGTCAAGCGGCGTCTTTTAGAGCACCAACAAGACTACAACCGAAACCCCTAAATAAGGAAGAAACAACCAATGTATCTCTCAAGGTGACCAAATCGAAGCAACAAGAGAAGGAAGAACGACAAATGAAGGTATTTTTTCTTGGCCATATTTTAATTAAATGTTAGGATGAATGGGTTGATACCAATCGTGCAGAGAAATATGCCCTATCACAGGATATTAGTGCTTTAAAGTCTGACTTAACTTACGTAAGCCTTGGTTCTTGTGAATGTCTAAATGAAGGTTTTAATTGGAAGCAGAAACCCATGGAACCAAGGAAAGCAGAGGAACCAAAGAAACCAGAGGAGAAAGTAGTCCCAGTGGAATCATTACTCTCTGCCTTAGTACTCTATGACTACACTGCAGGTAAACTCATAATAAAGGCAATAATTCTGGGGGAAAGAGGATTTAAGCGAAATTACCATCAAAGAGGGACAAGTTATTAGTGAAATTACAAAGAGCTCAGAAGATTGGTGGAATGGCATGGGAGAAGATGGAATGAAAGGCTTATTCCCTGCCAACTACGTTCGATTACTGAGTGATCCCGCAGTAGATGATGCAGTAATAGCCGTGGCGCAATACGACTTTAATTCCACAGCGGCGGATGAAATCAGCTTAAGAGAGGGAGAACTGATTACCGGCGTAGTAAAGGACAGTGAGGACTGGTGGATTGGAACTCGCGAGGATGGTAAAAGAGGTTTATTTCCAGGCATGTGATTTTCTCCTTTTCTTCATTTTAATTGATGATTTCTTAGCAAGTTATGCTGAAGAGAAGAAATAAAATAAATCACATGACTATGAACAATCCATTCCCTAAAATTGACTTTTCTTCCAAAAATGATGTGGATTTTGTGGTTAATCGCCTTACCGACTTTATCCAAAAGATCGCCATAATCAAAACCACTCCGGATAACAAGGCCCAGGTGGATAAGGCTTTGGAGGTGGCTAAAACAGTTTGCCTTTTCCCTTTTTGCTGGATTACGCACGGGTAGTGGTTGGATCAAATCTTTACTACTGCCAGTCATGGAATTACCATAGGAGGCCTAGAGTATGCGCAAGTTTCATCCAACAATGGTATTTTCCATGTCGTTTTTAAATAAAGCTGAGAGTTAGTACAACCACCCAATCCAGAATTGGTAGCCTTGGTTAGGAGAAGGCGGGTTGAGGCTGAGGAGTTGGTTAAAAAGGTTGCCAAGAAGCGAGAATTATTACCATTGAGAATTTTGGCAGCTGAGCAAGAAAACTTGGAGAATTTGACCAAATGGTATGAGAATTCTGCCTTGTCCAACACCACAGGTGAGGAATTATTCTCCTCAATGAAATTAACTAGTAAGGAATCAAGATAAGGAAATTACCAAGACTAGCGGCGAGGTGATGGCTGAGGAGTGGAATATTGAGGATTTAAACGATGCTTTAAGCATGTTTTCTGGATTTCGAAAGGCAATTTTATTTATTTAATATTTATTTGATTATTGGAAATATTGAATAGACACTGGGAGAATTATCAAGAAAGCATTATCAATATGATGGTTATTTAAAAGCTCTACTGCCTACTTTTACAGCGGAATCCTCTACGACAAAAGCACCGATGGAAAAGAAGCGAAGAATCATGCGAAAGTTGGGACAACAATCCACCACAGAAGAGGAAGGTGGAGAAGATGACACACCACCACCTCCTCCTCCTCCCAATGCGAGAAAAGAAACATTAAGAAGGCGAATAATTAAAATTTTAAAAGATTGATTTTTGTTGGTGTTCTTACTCACTAATTAGGCTGTCAAATCCTTTTGGAATTCTCCTTCATCAACACGGAAAAACAATTATATATCACATGACCAACAAAAAATCAAAAAATCAATGGGAAAAAATCGTGAGATAAAAATAACTTTTCCTTTGCTACTGCCCTCCTAACAGCACTACGTACCATACCACTCATTACTTACGTCCAAACAACAATGGTGGATATTGACAAGATCAAAGTAATCGTTCGTTTGGCTCAAGCGTTGTTGGAATTCATCACCATGGCTCTGGCCTCATCAGTAATCGCCAGCTTCAAAAGCGATGGCTTGAATTCTCCCAGCGATCATGGTTTTGTGGTGTTTTGCGCAGTTACTGGGTTACTCTTATCCCTGATATATGCCTTTGCCCACATCCTCTATAACCTCTACAGTCTCAAGTTTGTCAAGGAAATTGTTTATTGGAAGGTTGAACTAGTGATAACGGCTTTTTATTGCATCTTTTGGTTTTCCGGTCTTATTGCTACTGCTACTCGTTTTGGTGGAATAACGTAAGCTTTCTCCCCTCTCCTACTTGACTAATTCGTGTAGTTGTGATGATCTGCCCAAGGCTGCGGGTGCTAGTTCTTTGAAAAGCATCGTTTCCGCTTGTAATGTTTCCAAAGCCACCGCTGCGTTTTGTTTCTTTTGCTTGGCGCTATGGCTCGCTTCACTCTTCTTGATATCGCAGCCGATGTTGAAGGGTAAGAGAAATTTAAAGAACTTTTGGCAACGTGAGAAGCAGCAACCACCGCCAGCTCCAAAAGTAATGACTACTTCTTCCACGCCATCTGCTGCGGATGCTCCCATATCCTTGGAATCTGCTGATCGATACCCAGAACCTACACATCCCGTCGCTCATACCGGAAGCTTTGAACGTCTCCCTGCGACTCAACCCACCGTTCCTTATCATCGTCCTGTCGCAGATGGAGCTGGAAGTGTAGTGTCAGGAATTCCCTCCGAACCAGCATCTTCAGCATATCCAGTCAGCATGGGTTCGTATCCCAGCGGTGCTCCTCCGACTTTGCCAGCGCACTATGGACAGGTCAACCAGTCAACCGGACTGATTCCCATGCCTGAAGCGACTTCTTCTTTGGTTGCTTCTCCGTTGGTTACTTCGGGAGAACCGCCTATGTCACCACCGCACCCGCCTCCTACCCAGTATTACATGCCACCCCCAGCTTCTCAGGAGTTCATCCCATTTCCTGAGCCTACGATTTAATCAAGTAAAAGAGCACTGCATTAGACCTCAGCATTTATAGCATACAGTCAGTATATGAAACATATCTTAAATATATGCACTTTTTTATTTATCTATTTCTTTTCTCACGCTTTCTCTTGGTTCTATGCAGCATGATTATCAGCAACAAGTTTCAAGATCTGTATTTAAACACATCCTTTAATGAGCAATCATTGAAAGCCCTGACAAGTAGCTTACTCTCTACGTTTCTACACCTGCATGGACAGATTCCCTGGTAAGTGTCTGTTTTAGGCTGACCTTTTTTCGTAGTACATTGACCAGCTTACAGAATCAATCAACTAAACCATCACCAGTTACTGAATCAAGAAAACAACAAATGGAACAAGAGATCAAAAGGAGACGTTTAGAGGATTGGTTGGATAAATTTGACCAGATTATCCAACTTGTTCCTCCCTTGATCTTGAGGCAAAGAGTCAAGATTGGCATTGGCTTGGGAGCTTCACCACAACGATTGCTTCATTTATTAACGGTAGAGTTTTATTGCTCTGATACACCAGGGCTGAGAAAGGAGCGAGAGGAAGGGGGAGAAAGGATGATTTGCAAAACTTTGATTGAACATTTGGACCTGTTTCCAACTTGTAATTTGACCAAATGCTTTGTCTTTGTTTTTATGCAAAGACAGCAAAGTGTGGGCTTGCTGGTTCCTAAACTCTTGTTGAATCCGCTTAAATGTGCCACTTTGAAATGCTTATTTGAGTTGCATTTACATGAACATATCGACCAAGCACACGAACAAGCAGCACAAATCGAGCAACAAAAGGAAGAAGAAAGTGATAAAATTTGGTACCAATTGGACTTTTCCCTCATTGGAATAGCTTAGCCGTGCAAATGTCCCCTACTCCTCTGCCTCCTCCCCACCTCCACTAAGTCACTACAAGGGAAATGCCCTTATTCGCCGTGACCGATACTGCTTCACTCGCTGATATTTATAGAACAATTGGTAAAAATCCTTAAATAGGATAAACAAACAGCCCCCCAGAATGTTCAAATGAAATGGCTCCTTCAATCGTCGTCGCAGGTAGGACCATTGACCAAGTAAACTAGAGGCTTAAGCAACCCGATTAAGAAAATTACCTTCCGCAAAAGGAAGAAATTGCTACCAATGACCAGATTATTAAAGAAGTTGTCGAAATAATACCTGGTAATAACAGTGCTCCAATGATGCTTCTGGCAATGTCTCGACGTTCTCTTAATCTTCCTCGATAACTGTCATCTATTTCTTCTGTGGCTTCTCTAATTAATGCATCTTCCGCTGCTGCTGCTGCCGCCGCCGCTTCTTCTCCAGTGTTTAAAATAGGAGCTACATTGCCAGTGGTACTGCGATTGGAAGCATATGGTGCCAGTTCTTGATCCCAGGCTCTTTCCAGCCCCTCCAACTTCCATCGCCAAAAGATCCTGTACAACAGTCTGGCGCATGGGAGCAGCGTTAGTACCAACTCCATTGAAGGAGGCCAGACATTGAGCTTGATATGCTGTGGACCAAAAAAGAGAAAGGGAAGCGTTGGAAGAAGATTGTCGAAAATACTGGTCCTACTGAGCACCAACAATACTGGAATAACTGGTAGTCCTAGCCAAGTTCTCCAGCTCCAAGGTGTGTTACTCCCCAAGAGTCGATCTCCCGTGTCAGCACCACAAATGGTCAACACGGCATAAGCACTGCACATAGATGAGATATACCATTAATTAAGAATTACCCATAAGTAGTGCAGGCTACCATCATGGTACTAGCCACTCCAATTAGAGAAATGATTGGCACGCTGTTACGAATGAGTGCATCTACCGTACTCATGCTGATCAAGATCCACGATTTGTTCTCCTCCAATTGATAAACTCCTTTACACTGGGGACAAAAGACCTACTCTTCCTCGCATTATTCCCCATTATAACCATAGGAATCACCTTTTTCAACATTTGTCCCTTTTGGGTTTCTTCAATCCAATTCAGCAAACATCGTTCATGACTGATGAGGCTGCAACCACAAGCCCTTACCCAGATCTGACCACCTCCTTCGCCTTCTTCGCCCAGACATATCCAACAGCGTTTAGTAGTCGCTTCAGTGGGGGTTGCTGGCAATGGTGATCGGCCTGCACGACGATTCCTAACAGTACCGCCTCTTTGAGTGGCACGACTACGACGAGCAGTCAGGAGTGTTGCATCGTAGGCACTAAGCGAAGGAGCTTCTTCAGGCAGCACCAGTTCAGGCTCAATCAAAGTGGACGACAAGTTTGGAGTAGCTGTCGCAGTTGTTGAGTTCATAATCTTTCATGTCACCTGACTTGCAAAGATGTCTTCAACGGATGATGCAGAATTGGCCGCTTTGAGAGCACGACGGTTGGCAGAACTCCAAACCAACAAAGTACACCTTTCTCATCCCATCGCTTAATTTGATTACTTGAATATAGGGAGGTGCTGGTCAACAAAAACCCTCAGATGAGTCACAAAAGGAACAAGCTGAGGAAATGCGAAGAACCATTGTAGCCACGTTCTTTATTGCAGTAGGATTGATGAGGAGGAATAGTTGGCACAAATCCTTACCAATGAAACGAGAGAACGACTTAACCGTATTGCCATGGTAAAACCAGAAAAGGCAAGAGGAGTGGAGGATCTGTTGATCCAGAGTGCGAGGAAAGGCCAACTTCGCGGGAAAGTAACTGAGACCCAGTTGATTGAGCTTTTGGAGCAGGCCCAGTCCAACTCCTCAGCCTCAAAGATTGTGGTAAGTCCTATTTGATATGAATTATTAAGAAAGAGAGTAGTTTAACCGAAGGAGATATGGCGATAGCAGTGAGGAAGAGGAGGATTATGGTTTATAAAACACTTTATTTAATAATGTTCCTTCTTTCTCAGTTGGTTGGTCATCTCAGCTTGACAGACACTAACATTCTCTTAAAATGGTATTCCATTTACTTCCACATCCGCATCCCCATCGCATCCATCCATCCATCCTACTGTGCGACACCTGCTAATCTTTGCTTAGACCAAAGTGCGTGCCCACGAAATCCGCAGCAAATCCAAGGTGGAGTTGGAAAAGCAGCTCGATGAATTAAAGCAAGAGTTGTCTTCGCTTCGTGTTCAAAAGTTGGCTGGTAGTAATGCTCAAAAGGTTTCGAAAATGTAAGGCCTTTTCTCTCTCAAAACTGAACATCGCCTATAGTCAACAGGTTCGCAAGTCCATTGCTCGAGTCTTGACCGTCATTTCGCAAACCCAACGCGCACAACTTCGATTGTTCCTTCGCGGAAAAAAGTTCAAGCCCCTAGACTTGCGTCCCAAGAAAACTCGCGCCATCCGCCGTAAACTCACCAAACATGAGGCTGGTCTGAAAACCTTGAGACAAAAAAAGAAGGAAACTGCCTTCCCCAAGCGCCGTTACGCTGTCAAGGCATAAATTTTGTTCAAAACATCCCATTTACGCTTTATTTACTACGGAAAGTGGTGATTCCTAATACGCGTGCGGCATTTTCCCCCATTATTGCTTCACTAAATGCTGGGTTATCCTTCTTTTCTCCTGCTTTCTTGATAGCTGCTCGGTTCATCTCCACGCTCGCCCACAACTGGTCCTTTTCGCTCTCGAGCACTGGTTCAAAGAATGGGTGGTCTGTGCCAAAGAATACCCGGTCCATGCCCACTTGATCGGCCACACAGTTGAGTGCATATTCATGGTAATTCACTGCATCGTAGTACAAACCAGAGAGATATTCATGCGCTGTTCGCTTCAATCTTCCGGCCAATAAAAAGTCGTGGCGTATACAAGATTGGAGTCGGCCAGATAAAAAAGGCAGGCATCCACCCGAATGAGCCAGCAACATGTTCAGTTTGGGAAATCGATCAAATGTTCCAGAAAGTATCATTCGACTGACTGTTACGCTGGTCTCAAATGGGAAACCAAAGGCGAGTGGCAAAACATGTCCATAATCATTTCGTGGACCATAAAGAGCTTCACTCGCTTCACCCAGCCCGTAATGGGGATGCAGAAATATCATTAACTGAGAATCAGATAAGGCTTTCCATAAAGGATCCAGCTTGGGATCATCCAAACCAGCGCCCAAACCATTAGTTCCCATGATTACTCCCTTGACTCGATCAGATCGATGTTGACTGAGGCGATAAACCTCTGAAATACTTTTTTCAACCGAAAGCACGGGCAGGACACCAAAAGCTGAGAGACGGTCACCGCACCAAGAATAAAGCTCATCATTCAACACCGTGGCCCAGTCTCCCGCGGCATCTGGGGGCAAAAAGTCCAGCCAGGGATTAGCTAAACTAATAACGGAATGGTCAATGCGATGCTGATCCATAAAGGCGAGTTTCAGTGCAGGACTGGAAAAGGCCGAAGAGATGGGACGTCCATGTCTGGTACTTCCACTGGCTTCATCCTCAGATGGAAGAATGAAGAGCCGTTCTTCTGCAGATGGATTAAGCGGATCCGGACGCACGAACGGCACCTTTGTCCTGGATCGAAGTAGGTCGAGATATTTAGGCAAGTAAACATGAGAGTGAACGTCCACCGTTACCATTTCTCCCTTTGATTAGATAAAAGAATATCATCCCAAATGTCAGTTCTTTCCACACCTGACTCCATGGCAGTTTCACCTGCTGACCCTGGACCACCGGACGACGAGGTCTCTCAGGCCAATCAAAGGGCCAGAGCGAGTTATGCCCAAACTCTCCAAGTCTCCCTCCAAAAGCTCGGAACAAGAGAGTAACCTTCGAAACATAGCCAAAAAAGCAAATGCTTTACATTTGATGCCAATGGAAGGAAAACCGCATTTTATCGAGCTCTGTCAAGAACTCTGTCAGAGGATCCATTAATAATTCTATCAATTATTTATTTAATAATTAATGTTCT
>QZWR01000247.1:0-23986 GCA_004114325.1 Zoophagus insidians | reverse complement strand
AGGCGGTGCTAATGCCAACGGGGGTGGTGATTCACCTTCTACATCAAATGCATCGGCAACCGCAGCAGCAGCAGCGGCGGCAGCAGCAGCAACCCTTAGTTCCTATGCTTATAGAGGATTTCACGAGTTTGCATGGATTATCAACAGATTTGCACATGTCAACCGCAAGCATGGAATGTTGGACGTGGCTCAAGCACAACTTGCGAAGATTTATACTTTACCGAATATTGAAATTCAGGAGGCTTTTATTAAGCTAAAGGAGCAAGCTCGATGCCACTATGCACTTCAAGATTATGCATCCGGGCTCGAAGTTATAAGCAATACCAACCTACTTTACTTTACGAATAAACAAAAGGCCGAGTTTTGTGTGCTGAAAGGATGGTTTCTTTATCAATTGGGACTTGGTACTGACGCGAATACCGCATTTTCAACTGCTACTCAATGCGATTTGGGCCTTGCCAAAGCATGGATTTATTGGGCTCGCTATTTCGACCGACTTTATAGTTCATCATCTACAAGCGGAGGAGGGGGACAAGTTGGTGCGAGAGCTATGGATTGCTATCTACAAGCCGCCTGCACGGAGCGTCAATTGAAGGCAAAGAGATTAATAGTCAGAATACTTTGGCTCTTATCATCTTGTGAAGAAGAGGGAGAAATTGTGGAAGCCTTTGTAAATTTCAAGGGTGAACTTCCAATGCACTACTGGCAACCCTTGGTGCCTCAGCTACTCCATGCTCTCTCTACAAAACCATATATTTCAAGGTTGATATATCAGTTGTTGGGGAAACTTGCTAAAGTATATCCGCAAGCATTACATTACCATGTTCGTACAGCAAAAGATGAACTATCAGGCGAATCTGGCGTTGTGGAATATCTAGAAGACTTGATGGAGTTTCTCAAGACGTCTTTTCCACTCCAAACACTTTCTATCGAATTAATGATGAATGAACTTGGGGCTAGGTTAAAACCTTTTCCTGAGGAAGATATATATAGGTTTGTCAGTTGGCTTTATTATGATGCTGTTCAACAAGCGTCTGTACGATTTCTTTCTTCTGAGAGCAGTGAGAAGGATTTATCGATTCCTTCCTCATTAGCTTCTAGTCTGAAAAAATTGCTGGCTGCTGCGGTTGGTCCTTTCAAGTCAGCATTTGAGCGTGATTTTTCTGATGCTGAAGAAGGCAACTTAATGACACTTGTGGAAAAACTTTCTAGTTGGAAAAGTCGATTAGAGTCATTTATCAAACAACGCCAGCCACTTCACCTTTGTCTTGAACAGCTCTCTGTTACACTCTCTGCCTTTGAATATCAACGCTTGGAAGATGTTGATCTACCTGGACAATCTCTTTTATGGCGGGATTTGAACGAAGAACCTATAAGAATTGAACGCTTTTTACCATTGGTTCAAGTGGTGCCTCCATTGGAAGCATGGCAAGGTAGCACACGTAGAATCTTTATACAAGGTCAAAATGGAATAGTATTCGCCTATACGCTTCAACATCCATCACCAAAATCTTCCAGACTTGAGGAAAGAGTTCTTACACTACTATCTCTTTGGAACCAGTAAGTTTGTTGTTTGCGTGTAACCATTATTAATTAATTTGCATAGAATTCTTGACAAAAAAAGGTTTACAAGAAAGAGAAGAATATCATTCCCTGTTCCTATCATTGTTCCATTGACGCCACAAGTCAGAATGTCTTCTTTTGATACACCAGTTGTGCCTTCTGCGACCATTTCTTGCCCTGCTACTCCTGCTGAACTCTGGTGGTGGACAAATCGTGTATCATTACAACAAGTTTATGCCGCTTACTCTTCTGATGAAGGACAAGGAGATGCGTTATTGTTTTACCTTTCACAGTTATCCGTAATATCTAAACTAGATGCAGTTCAGGGTCAAAGTCATAGTCTTAGGTTAGAGCTCTTCGATACTCTCTGCGCAAAGAAAAAGGATTACTTAGTTGGTTGGCTATCTTCTATAATGCTGGGTCCAGAAGATTATTGGTTATGGCGAAAGAGATTTACCCAGGATCTTAGTGCTTGGTCTTTTCTAGCACATGTGTTGGGCTTAGCTCAGCGTATTCCCTTGAAGTTCCAACTTTGTCCTACTTCGGGTAAGGTTTATCAACTCGACCTTGTTCCTCAGCCTGGATGGTCTCATCCCGAACCGGTTCCATTTAGATTAACCCCACCGATACAAGAACTATTATCGCCATCATTGATAGAGGGGGTATTCTTTGGTGGGATAACTGCCATAGCGCAATCACTGTTGGATTCAGAGGTAATTTCAATTCCATTGCATTACGGCTTGACAATATTGTAGAATGAATTGGAGGATTATTTGAGTTTCTTTATTCAAGATGAGCCATCATTAATTCTTCCTTCTTCTTCCTCGTCAGCGATTACGGCCAGCGTATTAACAAAGGTTTCGGCGTTGGCTCTACCACCTTCCTCTACAGCAACAGATTCTCACTCAGACCCTCCGCACCCGCTTTTGAACCTTATCTCCAAAGCCACGGACCCTTCAAAACTCGCTCTGACCGACTTAGTCTGGCAGCCTTGGGTTTAATACAGATTTTTTTATTTACCCTCTCTTCTCTTCTTTAAAGCTATCGCACCAAGTAACTTCCTCTATACCTTCCTTCCCTCAACGAATATCTATGCTGTTGTTGCTGTTGTTGTTGTTGTTGTTGTTCCTGTACAAGTCTTGGTACATTTGTTGAGGACCAATTTGAAAAATCTTGCTGAAAAAAAGGGTGTTGCAAGGCTTCTTCCGCTCTCATTCGTTCTCGTGGATCATATACAAGCATTCCTTTCACTAAATCCAAAAAGTAGTAGGCTGCTGTCGCACCATTTGTGCCCATCTTACTCATTATCACTTCGTTCAAGGGTTTGAGAGAACGGACAAATTGTTGGCTACTGGTTGTGGTATCAGCTCGGGGATAATCCACCACTCCTCTGGTCTTTTCAAAATAGCCCTGTCCGCTACGACTACCAGTTTGAATAAATCTCCAAGGAATAGGTCCAAGCATTGTTTCCATCATGGCCAAATGTTCCAAGTTGTCATGAGTTTGGAAGAGAGCCTCTCCTGTCCACATTTCCACCATTATACATCCAACGCTCCACAGGTCGCATGGGAATGACCAACCACTCCCTTCATGATTATTGTTTAGAATATTATTAAAAGTAATACCAATTATAATTTCTGGCGCTCGATAATGTCTAGTGCTGACTATTTGAGAATGATATTCTCGGTGAAAAACAGCGCTTCCAAAATCAATCAAGCAAATTTCCGGATCAATCAACACCTTTCGGTGCTAATACTCATTAATTCTACTAATAGGGGACAAAGTTACCTGGTGTAAGCGATAATTGTTTCTCTTCAGCAAGATATTTTCAGGCTTTAGGTCCGTATGAATCAACCCGATTCGATGCAAAACTACTAAATTACTTTATCGTCAAAAGAACCGATTACAGGCTACGGCATTAATCAACTGCATGCCTATTCTTTGGATATGCGCTAAAGGAAAGGGTTGAAATCCATTTGACTTTAGAAAGTCAAACAAGGACTCGCCCAACAGTTCGAAGACCATACAGACATGATTTCGATAGTCAAAGCAATCCAACATGTGAATACATCGACTTTACTCTCCCTTTAATCAGTGCTTTTTTAAAAACGATTTACTTCAAATTTAACGGATCTTGTTTTTCCAATTCCTTGAGGACACGAATTTCGATTTGCGAGGCATCTCGGTATTTTTGTACCGCTCGGATTATCTTGACCGCACATTGAGTACTCCGCTTATAATCCCAACATTGGGCAACTTTGCCGAAAGTTCCTTGTCCCAATAATTTTAGCACCTTGTCTTTAAGCCCCCACCCCATCAATAATCCTTAAATAGGTTTCGCTCCTACAGCGTGAGGTAATAAAGCTTTCTGGACAAACAATGTAATGTCCGTCTCGATCATCAAATGGTGCATTTCCTTCGACCATTTTTCTTACTGGGATATATTCTTAGCAAATCTTGTCAATTGAATAAACCCTACCGTCATTTCCTCCACTACTATCTACAATTAGCGTAGAAGCTGTGGTAATCTTTGTTGAAGGAATACATCTGCTGGATTGTGCATAAGGCTGTGTGTTTGCACGTAATATTAGAATTAGATTAAACAAAATACCGAAACTGCACAAGATACAGTTTCAAAACAAGAGCTATTCCCAGTATCTCCTGTTATGACACTGAAGTTGGAAACAGACATTGAAGTTTCAGCCTTTGAAATTCCTCCACCCGGTACCACTGAGGAGCTTATAGGCAGGTAAGCCCTGGCAGCACTACTCCTAGAAGTAGAGGTTTTTCCCTGGTTCATGAAACGGGAGGTAGGAATCTTTTTTCGTCGTTTGACAAAATCTTTGATTGATTTAATTTGACCAAGTTCATCAAGTAGGAATGAAATTACCACTATCGCCAAGATACTCAGGAAAGGGATAACTGCTATAAGATGATGCTAGTGGTGGTGGTGGCGGGGCAGGAAGCGGAAGAAGAGGAGGAGGCTGTCGTACTACTGGTAAGAACGGATCCCTGCTAAAATCAATCAATGATCTAACCGGTGGTTCACGATATAATGGCGCGGATTCTGAAAAAGACATTGGTGGTAAGGCAGCATACCCGTTAAAGTCTATCTCACGAGGGGGGTTAGTATAGATTTATCGATAAAACACGAACAGTGATGATGATGATGATGATGGTGATGATGCAAGGGGGGAGGGCCATAATCACCATACCCGGGCGGCTTTGTCCAGATTGAAGAACAAGCTTTGGTTAAATTCGACGTGGAAACCGTGTTAATCTTGGAATAGCCACTACTGCTGGCACCAGTCACGCCGATTACGATTGTTTGTTGATTGGAAGAAGAGGATGGGGGAACTCTGGGAGTAGAATCATCCTCAAACTTTCGCTTGTTGCTTCCAAAAGGCTTTCCATTAGCGTTAGTATTGGAGGCGGTCAAAGTGGAGGAGATCATATTGGGCTAGAGTCACTTTGAGAGAGTGAGTGATTCAATCGCCCAATCCAAAATCCCGATATTTTTTTTCAATTTTTTTCTTCTATGCAGATTAATTATTACTACATAGACATTATTTTCCATTGTCAATAAAGTAGTAAGCTTTCTTGATTTTGAATTATTTATTCTGTGACTGGTGAGCATAAAATCATCATTTTATGCTATGCTCTTTGTATTTGATTGAATCAGTTAATGTGTGCGTGAGAGTATCAAATGAGAGAGGGGATTATTGCACCTGTCAAGAAGTTCACCTGTTTACTTGGCATTTCGCTTTTTATGGAAATTATGTGCAGCGATGTGATACAAAAGTCATTATTCACAATTGATGAACTAATATAATAATTAAACACGAACAATAATATATGGGGATAACACTATAGATATATCAATATATATTTCAAAAAAGGCAAAAGGGAAACTACTGAGAACTTGAGAGGAGAGGGGCGAATAAATATATGCCAACGAAAACTCACACAATGAGAATGCTACTGGAATGACAACCAACGAGAATCCAACGCGGAGAACTGAATACCACCAGTGCTTCGTCCCAGTCTAATTTGACTTAACACGGTTTCATAGTCTTGTTTCAATTGCTGCTTGAATTCACCACTAATGTACATATCCAGACAACTTTCACTGACTAGAACTTCATCTGGGATGGGAGAAGAAGCAGAGGATTCCATAAAAGTCAGAGTTTGATGATGCACATTGGATGAAACTGTGGTGTTTTGTTCCAAAAGTTGTCGCAAAACAGGCCTATAACTTTGTAACCTGGTCCTTAACGTCCCTAGCAACTGTTGAGCTGTTTCAAATAGAAATGCTCGTTGCTGAACATAGCGAAAATGTAAATCCTTTCTTTGTCGGAATGCTCGTTGTGCCAAGCGATTCTGAGTTGCTCTTCTTTCTGAAGAAGTTGGAGTTGTGATTGAAAATTGAAAGGAATTAAAAGCCCTTCCATTAAACCTCTGATAACCCTCTGTAGCCAACCTTGATGAATGTTTTTCCATTATTGATGGTTGAATTGGTGGAATTCTAGCAGGAGCAGCGGGAGTAGTAGCACAATATGGTGATGGAAAAGCACTCGTTCTAACCAACTTTTCTTCTGTATCATTCAGGATATGCGTTAACGATCCTTTTGTCGCTTCAAAATTGGTAGAATCATTCATCTTTACAAGGTCTGGTGGATTATTGTTATAAACAATTTCTCTAAGCACAGCTCTGGAGGGATAGTCGGGTGAGTCATGGTAGTTATCTCTCGGAAGCTGCCCTGGTATTATCATGCCGTTACTTCCAACTGTAACAATGGCAGGAATGGTAGTGGTAGTGGTAGTGGAAGTGGTAGATAAATTTTGATCATATTCCAAATGTTCAACAAAGTCTTGTTGATCCCACCAGGTTTGTAAGGACGGTAATTGTTCCTCCCAAATCCGAGGTCTTTTTTCAGCGTGGATCGATTTAGCAGTAGCCGGGGTTGTTTTTAACTGTAACTCGGTTAGCGGTGGAGACGGTGCTTCAAACGCAAAGTTTAGCAGATTTATCGCAAAAGTCGTACTTTCGCTATCTCCGCTGAGGTCGTCTTCTCTGGCATGCTTTCTGGAGTCAGGATTTGATAAATGCTTCGAATGCATATGTTATAACATTAGTAGATCGCCGAAAAGGTAAGAGAGCAGGGGAGAAGGAGAGAGAGAAAGGAGGTGAGTTTTTACACGGTTCCTAAAGAGCTGAGTATGTTTATTAAAAGTTTTTACGGTGTAACCGAGTGCAGTGAATTCATATTGGTCCATGTCCAGACTTCACGTGATTATAGTAAGTCATGCGTCATAACAAGCCACCAAGAAATACAATTCAGCTCTTACTTGTTCCAATCACCTGACAGATGCTGAGATCATATCGGGAAAAATATTACGAAATACGAGAACGCTTCTTTCAGGCCAAGGATGTGAGTTGCCTGTTGCGGTGTTCTAATAATAGAATTGCCAAAATAGGAACAAAAAGATATGCAGTTGAAATGGGAAGGTCTGGTTGCCGAATTGCGGAAACTACGTAGAGATAAACGGTACCGTTTCATTTAGGCATCGTTCCAGAAGCAATGGTTGATGGTTAGACATTTGTTGAATCTTTTGTTGGAGTTTGAAAAGGTCTCCAAAGATTGTGTTCCGTAATCCCTCTCTCTTCAAATTCTCATGATCAAAAGTTCTTAGTCCAGAGATTCCTGAAGTGGAATTCGAATTTGATCCAAATGAAGAAGCATTGTCCTCCTCTCAAGCTACACTCAGTGATTCGTCCGATGCAAATGAATATGCAAACATACCTCTACCAAAGCGTAGATTTCGAGGTTTCCTCCATTTTCCTCCTATATCTACATGCTCATCACTACAAGGGTAGAACTATACAAACAGCTGGAAGTCGCTAGAAAACGAATTTCAGAGTTGGAACAGCAACCAGAAGACCAAAAACAACAGCTTTTATTAATTGGAAATGTAGTTTTTCTTTGCTTTGTTGATGTGAAAGAGAAGATCTTGACTCCTATATCTCCTCCAAATAGCGTGGAAACGGCAAAACCATCTTCTCCATATTCTGGTGGTACTTTGTCAACTCTTGGATAATGTATCACGAACGTATTTAGAAGAAATTGAACAGTTGGAATCCAATGTGCAAAAGCGTACTACCTCGTTGAGATCGGACAAGAGTGGTGAAGGAAGTAATCAATTTTTGAATTTGTTGAATGCAGATGATTTGGACGCATCCATTGAGACCGGGAAGAAAAGAAGAAGAAAAATTGTTCTCCTTTTATTCTTTTGCATTTTTATTAATCATTCACTGTAAGCCAGTAGAAGAGGGATGATCGTACGGATGCTAAACCTGTGGAACTTCTTCCAATCGATGAAACTGGTCAGGCTATCCTACCAGTGACTGTGGGAAAGGGGCATGATGAAGTGACCATATACAGCATTGGCAAGATTATTTGGGATAGGGAAGGATATCATACGCAGAGATATATTTTTCCTGTTGGTTACCGAGCAGAAAGGCTTTACAGTTCCACGCTGGATGCTCAACAAAAGGTCAAATACATTTGCGAAATCTTGGACGGTGGCGATTCACCCATAGTACTTTGCCCCTACAGTGAGATGGTACTTATTGGTGGCTATTTCTAGTTTAGGGTTATCGGAGAAGATAGGCCAGACTTTGCCTTTACCGCAAATTCAGCCTCTGGGGTCTGGAAAAAGATTTTGGATGAAATCATTAAGCAAGGATTTGGAGCTCGTACTCATGCTAGTGGTCCTCAACTGTTTGGTCTAAGTAACCTGGGGGTAACAAAAATCATTCAGGTGAGCCCTTTCTTCCTTACCTTAATATCTGCCTCAGGAAATGACAGGCGCAGAAAGATGTACCAAGTATGTAAAACAACGATGGTTAGGAGAACCTACTGAGGCTGAAAGAAGATGGAGACATCAGAAGCAATATTTTGCTAATAATGGAGGTTTAATTTTACTTTCAACCCTTCAATGAATTGGCGGTAGATCCCAAAGCACCAGGAGCACCAACAATGGGAGGAGAATTTCCCTTTGAAAATAATGAAGGAGCTGAGGGAGATCTAAAGCTCAAACAACCAGCAGAGAGCATGGAGTGGAATGAACAAGTAATCGTAGGAGAGGAAGTAGAAGAAGAGGAGGAGGATGAAGAAGATGAAACTTGGATGGATCAGTTTTGGTCGATGGAACTACAACAACAACAGGAACTAGAAAAGGAACAGGAACAACAACAACAGCAGGAATAAAAATCACTTCTTTTCTTCTCGTTCTTGCTTTCTTATATATCCACGAGACAACAAATCTGCTTGACGTATGGGCTCAGGAATACGGTAATATGAACAAGACTGGACCAACCGAATAGCTGAATCCAGGCTAATGCGATGTCCTATGGAGACAAAGATGGGGTTTTTCGATTGAGCACTTCTCAACATCTATTGCTCAAAACCATCATCACCATCTAATAATCTGACATAATTACTTACTGCACCCCAAATCCTTCCACTTGCACCTTTTAAATAACTGACAAAATCACTGGTATTCTTGGTTAGGTAATTGATTGAACGCATTGACAGGTTATTCCCATCAGGTATTACCAAGAAATTCTTGGCTACTCCTATGCAGGGCAAGTCAACAACCACGCCCAAATGACTGGCAAGTCCAAATCCACGAGGATGTAAAATCCCATTACCATCCACCAACAGAATCTTAAACATTTTCATTTTATAATAAAATGATAATTTACCTGAGGAAAACATTCTGGTGAGGTTATTCTTGCTCTTTCCAACAAGGTGGTTAATGGTTCAACCTCTCTAAAGGCCAGAAAGCCAGCAATGTAAGGGTATGTAAGTTTGACCTCCAAGAAATCTTTATACACCACCTTACAAGCGTTAAAACTGGGTATGATTGTTAAGCAAAGTTTGTACTTTTAATTCGGGATATGATAATACCACCAAAGCAGCAACTGCATCAGGTTTTGTTTCATCCACCGCCTCCTCCTCCTCATTTACTGTTTTGAAACTTAAATCCACACCTCCTATATATTGAAGACCGGAGAAATCCGTAGCATTGAAGCTTAATTGGTCTTGACAGATTAACCTGGCTTTCAAGGATTCTTGTTCACTGGATTGAAAATGAGAGATGACGGAATCACTTACGCCTCCCATTGCTTTTTAATCGAATATGATGGTAACATGGGTTTAAGGAAGGAACTGTGTTCTGAACTGTTATGACTCACCCAGCAATTTTCAAATCAACATTCAGTAGCAACAAAATTGAACATATTAACAGAACTTCATAACAAATCAACATTTTAATTTCAAGGGAAATCCTTGATGTGGTGCACTGTAGTTTATTGTATAAATGTTGTCCTCTTCCCAATGAGCTCTGAAAGGGTTTTACCGAGGTAGATTTAATGTGCAACTGGAATTAAAGGTTTAACCAACCAATCACAATAATTACATTAGGTTAATATATACTAGTTTAGAAGGTAACACCGAGATGCACCATATAATTTAACATCAGGGGTTATAAGACTTCCCTACTCCTTTCTCTCTTTTAGCCATACTATTCACACCACTCCAAGCTCTCTCGTTCATTCCTTCCTTCAAGTCTAACTAACATAAGATACTATGGACTTTTTCGGTAATAACTTCTACTTTTTAATAATCCTGGTTTTAATGCTGCTCTTAACCTTTTGCTGTGACAACATTTCTGCTTCTCCGTGCGGAATTACTTACAATCCTTATTACGGTGTTTACTATAACACCTGTTCTTATTACTCCACCTCTTCAGTTTAACGGGCACATGGTGATTTATTATAATAATCAAAAGTAAAATAAATAATGGTCTTTGAACACATGATCAAAGCGTTGAACTGTTCAAAAGTAGCAAAAAAACAACCATGTTGCTCAATGATGTTGTGGCATCTTCGAATAGTTCTTCAGGGGCAAGTTCATCAGGGGGTGAAGAAGAAGAAGGAGGAAGAGGAGTTGGGTTTATCTCGTTAAAAGTTCCCCAAGATTCTCTGGATCCACTCATTTTGCCAAACTCCGAGGCAGTGGTCACCATGCAAAAAAAGCGAAAACGGGTATCATATTCCAGTGAAGATGAATATCTTCGTCATCAACGACCTCCTTGGCTGAGAAGATATATCAAGCCAAGAAGAAGTGAATTTTATAATCCCATAAGATTGTAACGCCTCTACACTTACCTTAACACTCAAGGATATGGTAGTTTGGACAAGGATATTTATGCCTTTAAGGATTATATTTGTCCTACCAGAGGTGAACATACCCTTAGAAAACTGGTAGTAAGGAGAATTGAAAACGTGGTTAAAGAACTCTGGCCTGAGGCGGAGTTGCGTGTGTTTGGTAGTTTTGACACGTTCCTGTACTTGCCTACCAGGTTCTTACACACATTTTACGGAAGTGAAGCTAATTGGTAATAGTGATATTGATCTGGTTGTCTTTACACCGGATGGAGATCAAGGTAGCAAAAAAACCCTATATAAACTCGCTGTAATGTTGAAACGTCAAAGGATTGCCAAGAATGTTCAAGTAATTGATAAAGCAAGGGTATTTCTTCTCCTCTCTTAATGGGGGTTTAAATAATAGTGAATAGGTTCCTATAATCAAGTTTGAGGATTCTTTGACAGACATAGCAGTGGATATTTGCTTCAACATGGATAGCGGAATCAACAGTGCCAAAGCCACGCGAAGATACCTAAAGGAATTCCCAGCTGCTAGATATTTGATCTTGATCATTAAGCAGATGTTGATGCAAAGATTTCTCAATGAGGTTCATACGGGAGGGCTTGGCTCTTATGCAATTCTAATCTTGGTGATTAGTTTTCTTCAGGTAATTCTCGCTCTTTCTCAAAGGAAAACCATGTTGAGCCGAGTCAATGTAGAGACATCCAGTTATACAGGAAGGATTCCTGACACCAGAAGAAAATCTGGGTGTTTTGTTTTTGGAATTCTTGGAACTTTATGGCTTACTATTTCCTTATGAAACAACAGCCATTGCCATTCACAATGGGGGGAAATATTTCTCAAAGGTAATTTTAGGTCTTATTAGTGGCTTCATATGGATGATAGGATTCTAAGGAATGGCAAAGTATTCAAGATAGACATCGAGCAAATAATCCAAACTTGAACATTCCTTCTCATTTATTGGCCCTTATAGACCCAGAGGATCCGAAAAATGACGTTTCTAGAGGTTCTTTTGCCATAATGCGAGTACGGCAGGTTTTCTGCCAAGCCTTTGAAGTTCTCACCTCGGCCATCTACGAAATAGCCGATGGACATACTAAAGATCTGGAACGCCATGGCGTGCTAGGAAAGTTTATAAAAGTCAATTCGAAAACTATCAGGAAACGTGATCAATTGGAGAAGCTTTACCAAGACCCAAGTATTAAGAAACAACTTGAAGAAGAAGGCTTTTTGAACCATGAAAGCGATACAAATAAAGAACAAAAACAGGAGAAGGAGGTAGTAGAAGAAGAAGAAGAAGAAGAAGAAGAAGAGGGAGAAGTTACCAAGTATAACTTACCACCAGGTCGAAGTAGAAGGGCTCCCAGCAATAGTTTTGACTTTGACTTTACCATTGATGATGAATCCGACCAAAGAGGCCCAGGTAACACACCTCATCTCCTGCGCTAATACCTGCATAGATATGAACCATGGGGCTAATGGAGATAGCAGGAGGAGGAAAACGTTAAGAAGGCAAAAAGTACAAAAGAAAAATGTTGCCAAACCTTATAAAGCAAGAAGCAAGAAATCTGTCTTTCTTGACTAAATAAACGTCTCTCTTAAGAATCACCTGATCTCCGCCTGCTCGATCACTGACATGGATGCAATAACGGAATTTCGTTGCAAAACCCAAGCCATGAGCATATCCAGCAATGCTAAACAAAATCTCTTGGCTGTTGGTACCATCAAGGGCGAGGTTAGCTGGTGAGCTCTACTTTTAATGCGAGTTTATTTCTTGCAAGTATAAAACTTTCCTCCAACACTTCGCAAGAAATCCCCAATGATGATGGGGCTGTGGAAAGAAGTGGTGCTTCATCCGGTAATGGTGAGAAAAGTGATCTAGCATTGGAAACCTCGTTTACCATTCGTCCCAGTAAAAAGTGTTGTAGAGCCGTTAGTTTCAATGAACCAGGATCAAGTATTCCTTCTACTTGCTCACCTTCTGACTAACAATGTAAAGTTTTATACTCGGGGTTCAAGGATACAAGTATTCAAGGAATAGATTTGACCAACCAGGCCATTACTTGGAATATCCCTGAAGCACATTCGTATGTTTTATTTAGTAGTTATTCTTGGTAGACGCCGGTGTAGTTGTCCGTTGAATACGCTAAAAGTTTTATCCAACAATTTATTAGCAAGTGGTGATGAAAAAGGCCAAGTAAAGGTATTCTTCCCTTTATTGCTTTTTCTAGATAATTGGGGCATTATTAAAGGTTTGGGATATTCGACAAGTAAAGGAATGTCATACGTTTCTGGATAATGAAGATTATATTGCTGATATGACCTATGCGGAAAGGAAGAAAACTTTGATAGCTGCTGGGTAGTTCCTTCCCCCCCCCCTCTCCCTTGATTAGTAAGAGTGAATGGGAATGGGTAGAGGTGATGGATATTTATCAATATTTGACCTAAGAAAATCGGTCCTTTTGGCCAGATCAGATAACATTGAAGACGAATTATTATCAGTAGTAATAGTGAAAAATGGCACCAAAGTTTTATGCGGAACTCAATTGGGCATTGTTTGCCTCTTTAATTGGGGCGATTGGGGAGATTTTAAAGATCGTTTTGTTGGTCATCCTTCCTCCATAGAAGCCATGGCGGTGATTGATCAGGATACCATTTGTACGGGTGCCAGTGATGGTTTGGTGCGAATTTGTAGTATTCTCCCAAACAAAATGTTGGGCATTGTCGCTGATCATCAAGGATTCCCCGTGGAAAGGTTAACCATTACAGGAGTGGATCAGCATGACCGTTGGTTGGCCACTTGTTCGCATGATGAAATTGTTAGGATCTTTGACATTTCCTTCCTTTACCAGCAGCAGCAAGAACAAAAAGAAGATGGTTCTGACAAAGAAGAAGAAGAGGTGGTGGTTAAAAATAACAAGCGAATGTTGAAACCAATGAAAAATCCTCAAAAATTACGAAAAAAACAGGAATTAGATGAATTCTTTGCTGATTTATAAACCCCGTTTTATTCAATAAACTTCACATAATTCGCTAATTGATGATCACCTGATTAGCGCCTATTATAATCAACTTACCTGGAAAGGTGCCCTTTTTATTATTTAATCGACCAACCCACCAATCTTCCAAAAATTCAGTAGCATGAACCACTTCAATAACATCGCCCTTTTTAAAGCCAAGGTCATCAGGTGATTGAGCCTCAAAGTCAAACAACGCAACCACTTTCCTCGCCTGTTCCTCATTTCCTTGTTCATCTCCTAATTCCTCCGACTTTAATGACAACACTGGAGCTATGGGAGAGGTTTCGGGCTGTGCTACCAAATCTTGAAAAGGGTTATTAGTAAATTCCGGTGTATATAGCAGCAACCCCGGATCATTGATGGTAGCAGTAGGTTCATCAGGTCCTTGTGACAGAGTCTCTTTTTCCTCAATGGGATCTTTTACCCTACTCTGAAACTCCTTTTCTTGATGTTGTTCTTGTTTTTCTTTCTTTACATGGGCCATTTCTATCAAATAAAAGGTATCAACACGGATAGTCTGACTAACAAAAAAAGGACAAACCATCAACGTTAAAAGCACCAAGAGAAGCAACTCTAGCCTCAATTTCATCGATTTTTAATTGATAAATTGTCCCGATTGGAAGATCAAGGTCAAAATTATGCGCATTGACAAATCTACCCAACTTCGCTTGCAGGGTTTCCACCATTTTGGCTTGAATTTGAAACAATTGTCGAGTAAAAACTTGAGCAAATTCCACCATCAACTCAAAAAATAAGGGTAATTCCAATTTCAACAAGTTATTGAATTTTTGATAAACCTCGGTGGCTTCTTGAACCAGGTTTTCTTGCTTTTGTATAACCCCTCTAGAAGTTAAATCAACTCCACCGCTGGAAGTCGTAGTCTCTGATGAATTGGAGGAGGAGGAGGAAGTGGGGAAAACTTGAAATTTCGACTTCAGTTGTTTAAGACTATCTACATGACGATCATAATCCAAATGTTTGCGGTTTCTCTTATCAATCAGTCTACGAATGGATTCCAACATGGGTTTCAATTCTCCCACTGGACCCAACAACGTCTGGTCATATACTTCCTAACCCCATATCGAGTGAGTGAGTGAGTGAGCGTTTTGAAAGTACCAAGATGGAAACTATTGCATCGCTAACTAGTCCTGCCAAGCTGGAGAAATCTTCGCTTGTTGAAGTAATAAGCGTGGTAGATCTAGCAATCCCATCTGATTCTCCTTCTTCAACTACTTGAAGTTTGTTTTCACAAAGTCCATGACTAGCCTCGGCAAATAAATAAATCTGATTCACCTGATCTGTAGAACGGGGGAGGGTAAGCTAGTGGGTTGGTTACATACGCATTAAACTATCCCGGTATTGTCGAGTCAAGCGTAATAACTCTTGTACGTCAAATTCTATACGCTCAAACTCCTGCTCCCATCGGATGAAATCCCGATCTTGAGAAACTAGACCAGTGGTAAGTCTAACCCCACCCAAGACTCACCAGCTAGTAACTGTGCCTTGCTTCTCATTGTTGCTGGTAATCTCTCCACCGCTTTGACAAATCCTCGTCTAGGTAACACAGCATATATGGTTAATGCACCAAGTGTTTGGGGAAAGGATTACATGCTCATATTCGCGAATAACCACGTGACAAAGAAGAAGAGAAATATAGGTTAAAAAAACAATATCGTTGATCTTTTTTTTGTTCTATGTAGGGATGTTGGGGGTAAATATTTAAAGATGCATCACTTCTACCCCCGCCCAGTCCCCAATTAGGTAAATTAGGAAAAATCAATAGGGGTGACTTACCAAGTTAATAAAATACGCGTTATAAATATGGGTGTTGTTGTACACAGTTATTCTTCCTCTTCTTCAATTGTTCCCTCTAATCGAACTCTGCTGGATGATCTGCTTCGATCCCTGGCAGACTTTCTTGGCTTTGATGATGGCGGTGCGTTCCCGGTGATTACTACTGTTCCGCCCTGGTTGACTTGTCCCACCTGTGACTTGGTCTGGACCACTACGCCCCCAGTAGATGTCCTGCTAGCGTAGCCACCATTGCGATGATTGACTCTGATTCCACTATTTCTTTTTCCGTTGGATTTCTTGCCATTTTTCACGCTTGAATCATCACTGTCGCTTGCACTTCCGCCTGACAATGTGCGTCTTATTAAGCCCCCACTCGACCAACCTTTGTTTTGACTATCAGTCATGCTTCCTCCTGCGACTCCATCTACTACTACCGTGACTGCCATGGCATTTTCTGCTTTAACGTCTGCCTTGCCACTAACCACATTAACCCGCTCAGATATAGGAGGTCCATTAAATATCTTTGGAGAATTCTGTGCAGGTTCAACCTTGACAACTGGTAAAGTCTTGTTGGAAACTGGTGTCTTGGAGGCATTACTGTTGTCTGGTGGAGTACGTACCCAACGAGACTTTCGAAGTAGCCCTGATATTCCTATTCCACTGCTACTGGCAGTTGATTCCTTGGTTTCTTGCTTCTTCTTAAGGGTACTCACAGGCTTTATGGGTTCGGGCTTGGTGGTAACGGTGCTATTCGGCTTTTTCCGTATTTTTCTTAATTTGTCTGGCTTGCTTTTTGGTCGAGATATCGTCGATGTATTATCATCTGCAACCCGTTGAGCTCGTCCTTTAGGAGGAGCTGTGTTTGCTGGATGAGTCGACTCTAAAACTACTGCCTTGGGAGCTTCAGAGACCGCCGGGGGAGGAGGAGCATCATTATTAGGAACAATTAACAAGGGCACATTATTTGTAAAAGGAAATGAGACGTTCTTTTGGAATGCTAAATGAGTAATTTGAAGAAAAGCAGATAAACAATCCGCAGCATTTCTTCGTTTGCTCTTTAGCATTGCTTCTGTGTCAAAGCCAGCTTGTTTAAGCAGAAGCGTCAATTCACTCGATTCTAAAAATCGATCCTGTTGTGTCAACGAGGTAGAGCTGGAACCTGCAGATGCGACACCATTTAAACTACCAGGATTCAATCCTCCTTCACCATCGTTGAACTGAGGAGGAGATGAAACAACACCGTTATTATTGAAATAAAAGTCTGATTGATCCATTTGAAGCCAGGGATGCAACAAAATCTGGTTAATGTCAAAACGTTCTGCTGTTTCTACCCTTAGAATCCCTTGAATTAAGCTTTTCAATTCTATTAATTAGTCTCATTTAGTCGTTTCAAGTTTGGGAATGAAATACCCAGGGAGAGATTATCTGGTAGGACGTACTTTCCAGCACAGACCTTTGCAGCCAAGGCATCTTGATCTTCATCCTCAAAAGGGAGTTGCCCACAGGACATGGTGTACAACACAACACCCAATGACCA
This sequence comes from Zoophagus insidians, assembly GCA_004114325.1. Taxonomy (NCBI): domain Eukaryota; kingdom Fungi; phylum Zoopagomycota; class Zoopagomycetes; order Zoopagales; family Zoopagaceae; genus Zoophagus; species Zoophagus insidians. The sequence continues at coordinate 6,836 of QZWR01000247.1, read as the reverse complement.
AACATCAACTTCTAAAACGAAAGGAGGATTAGATCGGATTAAAGTTACATTACCTGGTCCTTTGTATTTACTGCCATTCAACATTTCTTCACAAGGATTAGAAGGTCAAGGAGGGGAGGGGAGGCAAAGTTACCTGGAGCAGCATAAGCAATTGATCCACAGAAAGAGTCCAATTTTTTCAATGGGTCAAACTCTTTAGCAAATCCAAAATCCACCAGCTTTATATTAAGATCTTCATCGAGTAATATGTTTTCTAATTTGATATCTCTAACTTATTCAATTAGAGAAGGTGGTCAGTACACACTTGCCTATGAAGGATATTTCGTTTGTGCATATAAGCAATGGCACTAACAACTTGACGAAACCATTTCCGGGCTAACTCCTCTGATACCGTCCCTTGCTTGGTTAACCAGTTCAAAAGTTCTCCCTGATTAGCCAACTCCATCACCAAATAAATCTTGGTCTCTGTCTTTAGCACTTCGTACAGCTGAGCAATGCGTGGATGATCGAGTTTTCGCCAAATCTCTATTTCTTGGATTATTTCTGCGGTATGCTTCTTGTCCATGATTTTTATCGCCACCTAAACTTTTCAACAAAAGCTATACTAGTGCATACCTGGTGATTAGTAAGAACATGTCGTGCCTTCTTCACCAACCCATACGCTCCTAAAAATAAGCATTTTTATAGTTTAGCTTACCAGTTCCCAAGGTTTCTTCCAATTGATAAAGTCCAACTGTTTTCAAGTCTGGAGACATAAGCTCAGATAGCAAATCTTGAACATCTTGCGATGCCTTTTGAAAGAATTGATTAGTGAAAAGAATGGGGCGGGAAAAGTACTTGATTTCTTTGACTACGTGAACTCTGTCCTCGCTGAGCAGCACCAAGCATGATGGAGAGAAATTATTTATGCGTTTCGATGGGCAACAATGTTAGGAAGTTAAAGGGATTACACACACAGTAGTGAAGAGGAGAGAGTTTTCTGGTAACCTACAATAAAAAACACCAATGGGCTTCGAGGGGGAGTAATACAGAGGAGAAGTGGTAAGAGGAGGGGTAATTATTTATTATTCCTTTTTAGTGATTTTTAGCCGTTTTATTGAGCAGACTTCCCTGCTCCCATTGTTGAAAAGAACTGATTTACATCCGCCTCTGTTACCACTTTTCCTGACTGGGCAAATGGCTGTAAAAAAGCCTTCAATCGATCTCTACACCTTTCCTTAGCATTCACTCATTCCAGACCGCACAAGTACCTCATCTGGGTGTAGGCATTGATTGCATCCAATTGGGTGTTGTGGTCGAGATTGCCCAGTTTCTGCATGCCAATCTCGAACAAGGAAAGTGCTGCTTCTTCGTCCTTTTCTGGGACAAATTCTTCTTGTTCATCTTTCCCATCAAACAAGAAGCTTAATTCCTCAAATTGCGCCATGCACTATTTTCATTAGTGATATGATTAGAATTACATTGGGACAGTTTTGAATCAAATCTCGCCAATTTTGATCAAGAAATAAATTCTTGATTTCTTCATTATTTCCTGCTACTACTTTGACCAAAATTACGGTTCAACTTAGCAAGCATACCCGTACAAAGACAACCATTGGCTGTAGCAAATTTCGTAGGTTCTGCAGTATCAGAATTGGGAGAAATCTTTCGCTTCTTCAAAATTAGTCCTATTTCTTTAAACAACAATAATAAAAGGAGATTTTACGGGGATTTTCTTGCATTAAACAAAGAGATAATTTTTGTAGTGCTGGGTGAGCCATTACACATTTTGAGCAAATAAATTCGTCGAATTCATCTGGCAACTACAAGGCATTCGTCGTTGGCATAAGCCATAAGAGTTAACCTGCTTAATACACCCGTCGTGGAACCAATCTTCACAGACCAGACATTGATACATGGTCCCTTGTTCATTCTCTTCAACATATTCTATACTACAACTATACCCTCGCCCCGAGAGCAAACACACACACACACACACAGAATAGAATTAGACTATCAAGGCATAGATTACAAGCAGAATTTTCCTTTAAAGTTTTGATTATATGCGTTGTTTTCGACATTTTCAGCCTTCCAGTCCTTTTCAATTACTGGTTGAACCTGACAAGTAGACATTCTTCCAGCACCACAATCACAAAGAAATGCACGACGCACTCCAACTTCCACGAGATCATGTTTCGTATGACAAGATACGCTACATGCATAACAACAGCCCATTTCCAAGCCTACCGAGGCCTTACAGGTAAGACACGCATATATAGCTTGTCTGATTTTGCCCAAAGGTCGGCTACATTGATCTATCCTGCCAGGAAGCACAGAGGCTGCTTTTAATTCCAACTCTCTCTGTTCTTCCAAATATTCATCTGCTGTTATTATTCCTGGTTGTTGTGATTGTTTTTCCATTAGTTGGTGATATCAGCTGACTCATATTCCGATTTATAGGATGATTTATTTATTTATCCCACTACTAAGGTGCGATGGCCGAGTGGTCAAAGGCGTTGCACTTTAGTTGCATTCTCGAAAGAGAGCGGAAGTTCGAATTTCCCTTGCACCAGTCTACTTGACAACAAAATATGATCTCTTTCACTAAATTATCCTGGTAGTACCGAGATATACCGGATAATTATAAAAAGTAACTTTTATGGAGATGTTTTTACAATTGGTTCAGATTATATACCAAACGGAGCAATTATGACGATGCCAAGCAGTATGATTTTTTTTGGACGTGAGGAGCGAGAATTTGTTACAGAAGAGGAAAAAGAAGGGGAAAAAATAAAACTCTTGTTACAAAAAAACAACAACAGTGAGGCCAAAACCTCTGGCTATCAAGAAAGGGAAAAAAAACGAGGATGAACATTTCATTATGGGCTCGGACGGCTTTATCATTGCAAAAACGGCGGATTTATCAAAACTCCTTAAAGGGCTTACAGTCCAGGAGGTTTCTATCGACTGGACATGATGTGTTCCTACAGGGTAATTCCGGCAATTACGTGGAGGAAATGTACCAAAGCTGGAAAACTGACCCGAGTTCAGTTCATGTCTCTTGGCAGCAATACTTCAAACAACTGGATGCTGGTGTGCCCTCTAACAAAGCATTCTATGCTCCACCCAATCTTATCTCCGGCGCTGATATTGCTCCCCGCGAAGCTGCAGAACCTTACAGCATGGAGGAATCCGCTGGGGCCATTAGTGATCATTTGAAGGTGCAGCTATTAATAAGAAGCTACCAGGTGCGTGGACATCGACTCGCCAACCTGGATCCTCTAAGTCTCAACAACACGGAGAAAAGTTTCAAAAAAGAATTGGATTATCGCAAATACGGCTTTGTCGAGAGTGACTTGGACAAGACTTTTCAGCTAGGACCTGGTATGCTTCCTGGATTTCTCTCTCGCGGATACGCCAGCATGACTTTGAGGGAGATTGTCGAAAATTTGGAAGACATTTATTGTACGCTCTCGTTTTCAATTGCTAATCACTCACACTAAAACAGGCAGCTCCATTGGTGTGGAATATACCCACATACCTGATCGAGAACAGTGCAGTTGGTTGCGGGAACGCTTAGAAGTCCCCAATAGAATTCAGTACAACATTCAGGAGAAAAAGAGAATTTTGGATCGATTGGTCTGGTCAACTTCTTTTGAATCTTTTATAAAAACCAAATGGCCCAGCGCCAAGAGGTTCGGCTTGGAAGGCTGTGAATCTTTAATTCCTGGCATGAAAGCTATGGTAATCTCCCTAGTTAAACTATGGAATTAATATAGGGCGAAATAGATTGATACAGCAGTGGATTTGGACGTAAAATCCATAATCATAGGAATGGCTCATCGAGGCAGACTAAATGTTTTATCCAACGTTATTAGAAAACCCAATGAATCGATCTTTTGTGAATTCAGTGGTAATATGGCACCTGCCAAGGAAGGCTCAGGCGATGTTAAATACCATTTGGGGGCGAATTTTGATCGTCCCACTCCATCAGGACGACAAGTTCACCTCTCTCTAGTGGCAAATCCTTCCCATTTGGAAGCAGCGAATGGTGTAGTTTTGGGCAAAACCAGAGCTACTCAGTTTTACTCCAATGACACTTCAAGAACTGAATCTATGGCAGTTTTACTTCATGGAGATGCTGCATTTGCTGCTCAGGGAATTGTTTATGAAACTATGGGATTTGCCGATCTTCCTTATTATACCACGGGTGGCACAGTTCATATTGTCATTAATAATCAAATTGGCTTTACCACTGATCCCCGTGTCGCTAGGTCCACGCCGTATTGCACGGATGTGGCCAAGGCTATTCATGCACCGATCTTTCACGTAAATGGCGATGATGTAGAAGCCGTTAACTGGGTATGTCAAATAGCTGCAGAATGGCGTCAAAAGTATAAAAAAGACGTAGTTATTGACATCGTCTGTTATCGCAAGTATGGCCATAACGAGATTGACCAGCCCATGTATACCAATCCGTTGATGTATAAGAAGATTCAAAACATGAAGCCTTCTTTAGACCATTACACGCAAAAGTTGATGGAGGATGGCTTTTCCAAGGAAGACATTGAACAGAACAAGCTGGATGTGTTGGAAAAGTTGGAGAAATGCTTTGTTGCTAGCAAGTCGTACGTGCCAGATGATCGAGAATGGGTTTCCAGTCCTTGGATGGGGGTCAAGTCGCCCAAAGAGCTAGCAGAACAAATAACACCGGTGCATCCTACGGGCGTTGAATTGGAGCTCCTACAAAGAGTTGGAGAAAACACTTCGACCATTCCTCAAGGTTTTAAGGCACATCCCAACTTGGTCAAGATCATGCAAAAGAGGCATGAATCCATCAAAACTGGCGAAGGTGTTGACTGGGCCACTGCAGAGGCTTTGGCGGTTGGAACTTTGCTATTAGACGGAAAGCATGTTCGAATTAGCGGTCAGGACGTAGAGCGAGGAACTTTTAGCCAACGTCATGCTGTGCTCCATGATCAAGAAACGGGGAAACCATACGTAGCCTTGAACAATTTGGACGAAAAACAGTCTAAATTTACCGTTTGTAACTCTTCCTTGTCTGAATTTGGAACAAGTGGGTTTGAGCTTGGTTATTCATTGGTTAATCCCTGGTCTCTGGTAATTTGGGAGGCTCAATTTGGAGATTTTGCCAATAATGCGCAGTGCATCATTGATCAATTTATCGCTTCTGGCGAGAAGAAATGGCTACAACGCACAGGATTGGTGCTAAACTTGCCGCATGGATATGACGGTCAGGGTCCAGAACATTCCAGCGCGAGAGTGGAAAGATTCTTACAGCTGTGTGATGATCATCCCTACCGATTCCCCGATCCGGTCAAGTTACAAAGACAGCACCAAGAGTGTAACATTCAAGTGGTGTATCCATCAACCCCGGCAAATTATTTCCATGCTCTTAGAAGACAAGTTTATCGAGATTTCCGTAAACCAGTAATTTTTTCCCCTTTTTTCTGTTGTGATACGAATTAACCCTGATTAAAAAAATAGTTGATTCTTATTTTTTCAAAATCCTTGTTGAGATTGGAAGCTGCCAAGTCCAACCTCGCAGATATGGCAAAGGGAACTTCGATTCTTCGCTATATCCCTGAGCCACATCCCGAGAATCTGGTCTCAGCCAACAGGATAAGAAAACACATTTTGTGTACTGGACAAGTCTACTACTTTTTGCTAAAGGAAAGAAACGAGCGAGGAATTACTGATGTGGCGATTAGTCGATTGGAACAGATTAGCCCATTCCCTTATGACTTGTTAAGGGAACACCTAGATGTTTATCCCAATGCGGAAACTGTATGGGTGCAGGAAGAGCCGCTGAACATGGGAGCGTGGTTCTATGTCAATAGCCGCATAAAGAGCACGTTGGAGCATACGGAGCAGCATCGAGGCAAGGAGGTTGGATATGTCGCTAGAGAGCCTACAGCCGCCGTGGCCACAGGACGATACAAAACACATTTGGCGGAGGAGCAAAGAATTGTAGAAGACGCTCTTCTCTCTTAGGAAGTAATATTATTACACTCACACGAACGACTTATACTATTCCACTTCTTTCAGCGCTTACACCACCACCACCACCACCACCAAACATGGTTTTTAAGCGTTGTCTTATTAAGAAATTGGTAAGAATTCCGGTAATTCCTCCACCACCGCTCTCACCACCCCCTCCTAACTTCTTTTGTCTATCCTGTTCGCAATAGTAGTAGCCCAAAAGGTTAGTTCCCGACATGGCCAAGGCAAAAACGGTGATGAGCATCCAACCAAGGTGAAACTGAATCAAGGCCAAAAACGCAAACAAGGCCCAAACCCCAGGTACCACGTACAACAGGGCCCAAAACAATTGCGAATCTCTTTTATTTTCCCTCTACACCTCTCCCAGTCAACCAACCTTTTTAAAGCATATAAATACGGGTGCGGATTCAAAGGCCCAGACGGTTTGTCCATCACGGACTTGATGCCACCATCTTAATCCCACCAACAATCTACCAGAGATGTTCTTAACGGTCCAGAAATCCAGGGATATCCAAATCATCTCCAATACGCAGGTCAAGATATAGTCGCTGTGAAGCCACCCCGCAAACAAGTATTGCACCAATGCTAGGAATTTAAACAGTAATAGAAAGAATAACGCGACTGGATGGCTGTATTATCTCTGGTAAGAGTGACAATGATGAGGAAATACCTGGATTGTTGAAATATGTTTGGTGTTGGTGTTGTTAATCCCCCAGTCAGCTCACTATTGGTCATGTCAATATTTACGCTGTTGGTGCCACCACCACCTCCTCCTCCTCCTCCGCCTATGGGACCAGATGGCTCGGATATATCGACGTTTCCAGGAGGCAGAG
>QZWR01000246.1:0-24051 GCA_004114325.1 Zoophagus insidians | reverse complement strand
CCGTTGATGGCTGATTGGTTCCTCGGTGTGAATGGGATGAATAATATGGTGACGTAGTAGTTGGATTTGATTGGTTGGAGAGGTTTAGAATTTTTCACTTAAACTCACCAACTTCTCCCTTCAATAAAGTATTAACTTTTTCCCACCCAAAACTCTCTTGTGTTTTCTCTCTCTCCCAACTCTCCTGAGTTGCTTTATCGCACTTCGGTCGCCCCTCCCCCTCCTAAAACACAACAGCTCCGGGAAAGTTCACCCCCTCAGGCCTCAGAGTCTGACAGTGGAAAGCCAAAGGCGATGTTAATGCCATGCGAACATTCACTCGCAATCATCCGAGAGTTGCAATTGGAAATTAGAAGCTTTATTTGCCCTACATGGAAGACAGAAGTATATTTGCAAGCTTACGCATCGCCAACAAGTTTCTGACCATTAGTAATACAAGAAAGGTTAACGAAAAGTCAGACCCTACCGCCCATGTTATCTAGAAGAAGTGGTCGGCCAGAGTAAAAGAGGATTGAATCACAACAAGCAACGCTAAGTTTGAATGCAGCACCAGTCCGTTAAATTCGCTGCTCAAATTGCCGAAACTTGGGTCATAATAAGCGCAGTTGCAGTCAGTTTGAGTAATATAAACTCTTCTTTAAGAATATTTATTGTTTTTTTAATGAATTAATGGTTAACAGTATTATTTTCCAAATCTTGGGCCATTTTTGTATATTTGAAAGATTTTGGGGTATTTTTATCTTTTTTCAAAATTTGGGGGCATTTTTTTAATTGAAATTTAAGGTCCCTGATTAGGAGACCACTTAGAAGGACAAAACTGGATCTAACTAGAGACTCTGGGGGACGTAATCGAAGTAACCCAAAGGCTACTACGGACTTATCTCACCCCATCCGCTTCCGCAATCCACCGGTCCTTCAGCCCACCTTCAACGACTGACAATTCTCCCCGCGCGGCTCCTGAGGCCAGTTGGGTTTCCGTGGGTCCTCCTTTGCTTCTAGTACTCTGAAGCGGAGGGGAGGAATAAGAGCAGAGAAAGAAAAGAAGAGAGGGACAGAGAGGAAAAGAGTGAAAAAGTGGGTGGTGAAAAAAAACGTGGAGGGAAAGAAAGGTAATTTGGGAGCATTTTTGTATTTTCGAAAGTTTTTTGGGGTATTTTTGTCATTTCCCCGAAGTAAAAACCTTTTTTGGAGTCCACGTGATATTTGCTTGAACTAGAGAAATTATAATAGGCCAACTATAAGAATTTCACTTTTTATAAAAGGCTTAAATTTTGTAAACGTATAATTTATTCAATAAAAGGAAAATCGAATTCAGTCCCAAGGATCATCATCAACTTGTTCTTCTCTCTTGAAGGTATTTTTACTTTGATACATCGAAACTGGTGCTTGCTAGGTCCAAATGGTGAGAAATAGTGTAATAATATTGACAATAATAATACCTCGTTTAGGGGAATATTGGCAAACCTACTCGCCAATTGGGCAACTGAAGCACGTCCGTCTTCATTTTCCGTCACTTCTATCAATGGGGGGAATTAATCCATAGAGATGATCTCACCTGAAGTATTCTCAGTTGATGGTGAAGATTTGACTTTTTCTGCAGCTGCCTTTCTCCTGGCCATCAATTCCAACTTCCATTGAGGAATATTCGCATTGGCAATTTGTACGGGTTCCTTTGATACTGATACTGGTGGTGGTGGTGATGGCTTTGTAGTCGCCGGCTTCAACACTTCTGGCTCAGGCCTATGATCAGGTTGAGGCTCAGGCTCAAGAGTTGGAGATGGGGCAGGAACGTGGACTGAAGATACGGTATTGGCACCAATTTCAGGCAATTTTCTTGCAGGCTTCTTCACCGTAGGCGGCTTTGATGATTTCACCAGTTCTAAATAATTGGAAGGAACCCATCCTTCCGTTCCATCCTCAGTCTTGGCCAACCACCAACCATTTTCTTCCTTTTCGATAATTTCTACAACTTGCCCAGCCTGCAGTGAGAGCTCCCCATCATCCTCTTTTTCAAAAGTATGTAGTGCTTTATATTTGGGGACTTCAGGTGCCGCAGGTGCAGCAGGCGGAGCAGGGGGAGCAGGAGGAGTGGGTAATGATTTGGTTTTTTTAACCGATTCATAACCACTAGTTGATTCTTCGGCCCTTCCAAAAGTAGACCCTGTCATTACCAGAGCTGGAGCTGGAGTAGAGGTAGGGGCAGGCTTTGAAATCTTTGGTGCAATTGTAGGTTTAACTGCAGGTACGATAGCGGATTTTTGTTGCGTGGTTGGTGGTGGTGCAGATTTGATTACACCAGCCAAGGTAGCATTAATTTTGACCGAAGAAGAATTGGAAAAAAGTGGAGGTTTAGCAGGACCTGAGGGGGTTGGGACTGAGGTTGGTGCACTTGGCGGGGAAATGGCAGGAGCAGCTGCCATGGTCGACAAGGTAGATTCCCAAGGAAAGGGTTGAGGAACAGGACGCTCAGAATTTTTCTAACAAAGGGTTTAGCAAATGAGCAAGGAAATACCTTTTTCGGAGCTGGTGCTTTTTTGGGTTTTGGTTTTTTCGCAGGTCTTGGATAAGGCGGATCTGAGGCTATTTAACATATGTTAGGTCAGGTCAGGTCAGGTAAGGGGAAAGGAAGGAGGTTGAGAAGGGGAGATTACCACTAGACGCAGGTAAACCAGTAGGAATGGTAAGTTTATGACTCTTGTAAGTTCCTTCAGGCTTTGCCAATTCATCCTTGGTAAATTCCAGATCCGCAGCTTTTCCTTGCTTCTTGTTATAACGAATACTGGTAGCAATTTGAAGCTGCAATTGAGTCCGTTGATTAACGAGATGACAACAAAGCTCTGTCTTGAAAGGTACCACCAGAACTATATCCCCATCTGGGGCATTGAGGAGATGTAGGACTAACCAATCATCCTGTAGGTTGGACATGGAAAGTTGTTGGATTTGATGCAACCCAATGCTTTTTTCTACTTTGGTTACTGCCAACTTTTTCTCAATTTCAGTCACCAAGATGTAAAGCATTGATTCTGTCTTTTCGCCGCCACATCATCAATACAGTCAGGATAAGGGGATGAACAAACCAGAATTAAAATCCTCGGTGCTGGTTTACTCGCTCTTAGGGCTCTAGCGGTCAGGACCATGCAATTACTACTGAAGAGTATAACTGTATTAGGAGGTATTCCCGCAATATCTCTCAGTAATGATCCTTCAGGAGTATTCTCAATACCAAGATAATCACCAGTGAAACGTCGCATGCACAACAAACTGTAACGACGCCTTTCTTTTCGACCAGCCAATAAACCATGGCCTTGTTCTCGTAGCTGCATGTAACGTAATTGCACCTTGTTGCTATTCCACATGCGTTGAATCTTTATAGCACTTTCCTGTCTTAACTCTTGGTAAGCTTTCCATGCTCGTTGAATCCGACTGGCCATGTTGTGCCAATAACGTTCGCGTAAATGTTCAAGTGCCCAAATCTATTATACTCAGTGTAACCATAAGGGGGGGAGAGAAATTACTGTTTCAGGATGACGAATAAAACATTTAGTTACACCCATTTGCCAACCATCATTTGGGATTCCGATATCATTAAGAATAACAACCACAGCAGATTTCGCATCACCACGCCATATATAATCACCAGCATAGGAAGTTTTTCCAGAAAGAAGATAAAATCTACATTTTTATAGTTTAAAGGGAGAGGGAGGGGGGAAATGGTACCGTTCGACAAAGCGTTCAAAAGTTTGCCTAAAAGCAAAACCGGCTCTTCTAATACGGACATTTTCGTATAAACCCAGGTATTTGACCTGATGCAGGACCATTTGTTGGTCAAATTCACGTGGATCTTTATGATTATTCGGCTTAATGCAACGAATATAGGAAGGTTGAGCTTGAGATAGCTTAGTGACTAGCTCTGCAGCAGAAGTCTACTCCTTGTTACCCTTGAACCTGACTATGGTTACCTTTATACGATCACTAGCAGTGGGAGGACGTTTGCGATTATCTTGATCAACCTTTTCTGGAAATAATTGCTGCAAAAAATCATTATCACTTGTAGCTAACAGATCCAAGATATCCTTGACCAATTGATCCTTGTTCTTATCAGTCATTCCAGCCGTCTCGTACAACACATCACCTAATACGTTTAGCATTAAGGGGGGGAGGGGAGAAAGAGAGGGTACCAGCATAATGTTTGACAAGAAAAGCTTGACCACGTAAAACAAAATGAGGATTAGAAGTGCAAGAAGAAAGTCTTTGCATTAAAGAGCTATCAGCGGCTTGTGGATCAGCATGAGCAGTGGCACAGGCATCATTCATTGCGGCGAAGATTCCAGGTGGACGTTTTTCCTCGATCAAATCACAAACAATTCTATCAACAGGCAGGTTATTAAAAGGAGGAGGGAAATACTTGTTGTTGAAATATTCAATTGGAGTCTAGCGCATAAAGCACATTAAAAAAGGATGAAAAATAGGAGGATATACCCATTTAATCTTTTCTTTTACGTATTCTTCTTGTTCAGCCTTTAAAGTCAATTGTATGAAAATTTGTTGCAACTACAGAATGCAATGATTGGCAGAGATGAGAAGGATTTACCTTTTCATTCACGTAATTACTATAATAGAGTAATGAATTAATGAAGGGGAAAGGACTTACATGCAAAGTTGCTCAAAGCTATTATGGTCAAAAATCTCAAAACCATAAATATCCAGCACTCCAATGACAAATTGTGCGCTAGTTTTAGCCTCCATGGCGAGATTTATCCTACTAACAATCCATTCAAATAACCGTTCATATAACGCCTTGCTTAGAGCATCTCTGGTAGCAACAGCTTGGTTAGGATTCAGTGGACTATTGTAGATTGATCCTCGACGACCACCTCTGGAGGTTTCTATAACTTTGCTTGTCAACGCCTTTAAAAGAGAAGGATAAGAATTAATCAAATAAAAGGCATAAAAAAAAGAAACCTTTTCAAGCAGAGCAGGGTCAACTTGCATTAAAGTCGCCGTATATTCCATAACTAGGAGAGAAGTTGCATAAGAGCAAGTGGTAGAGAGGGGAGGGGAAGGGGAATACCACTACTATCGGCCAAAGTGCAGGAATCATTCTCTGCTTCTAAAAATTCGATATTTCCCAACCATAAAATAATGGCCAATATTTGAAATATGTGATGTTTTTCCGAAGCACTTAGCCCGATAACATCCATAGCACGCTACATTCATACACAATGTAAATTGAGCAAGGAAAGAGGGAGAGAGAGGATACCATTGTTTCTTCCAAGTCATGATCATCATTGATATTTGCCACGGTTAAACAACCAGCCTGAGCAGTATAATTGAAACCAGCAGAACCACCACTCCCAAACAAATCTACACTGGGTCAAAACAACCTCTCCTTGTAAGAAGATACTTGAAAGAAGTTGAGATTGAGCAACTTGATAAAAAATGTGAAAATTTCGTTCATCTTTAATCTGACGAACCACTCTTCCTTTTTCCAATAAATAATTGGTGATTTTCGCTCCCACAGGTTCACCCTTTGCATTAAATAAAATCTCGAGGTATTTTCCATGTCTGGAGGAATTATTATTACGAAGCGTCTTGGCACAACCAAAGGATTCCAACAAGGGATTGGTGGCCAGGACCATTTCTTTGACATGTTGGACGGCGGAATTCTGAGCGCCTTGACTTACTTGTGCAATATACTAACGCCCAGGTTAATAAAGCAAAAAAAAGGGGGGAAGGAAGTACCTGCATGATTTTCTTGGCAGCCTCGGTCTTTCCAGCGCCAGATTCACCGCTAATAATGACACACTGGGATTCTTTGTACGAATTCATACGATGATAACATCCTTCAGCAATGGCGTAGACATGAGGTGGCATCTCCAAGGTACTCTTTCCCACATACGATTTAAGGATTTCATCGGAATAAATGGGTAATTGTTGAAACGGATTGACCGATATGAGTACATAGCCAATATAAGTCTACAGGACGGTTATTAAGAATAAATGGTAAAAGAGAGTGGAGGAGGAAAATACATAGATTTCATGATTTTCAAATCTCTTGAGTAGATTTTGTAAAATGGATTCATTATTGATTTGCGTTAGAAGTGTCATATCGGATACTCCAGCTTGCTTCTTACTAACGGCTTCTTTCCAATCCGCCTTGCGCTTATGCGCCTGAGCGGGTTGTTTTTGCGCTCCTTGTGCTTTGCCAAAGCGTGGCTATCAACCCTTAGTTGCTGCTAATCACTGGGACAAAATTATTATACCATTCTTGGGTGCGATTTTGAAAAGGTTTGTTGGAGGGCACGTGGCTACCTTTTGCAGTTCCTGTCACAGGAACACAGGATCACCTGACCAACAGAAACAAAAAAAATGGCCCCGTCGTTATCATCAGAAGCAGGACCACTTGACCTTGACGTCAAGATTGGCGTCTTGGGTAGGTTTATCTTGGCCTATAAGGGAGGGGCTTATCGGGAAAGATAGCATTACAAGGAGCATTTATTGAGCATTACCACATGTTTGGTCGAATACCTCATGTCCGACCATGCCTGGTTAGAAATACGACAGAATTAATGCAGGATTTGGATGGATTGGTGATTCCAGGAGGCGAGTCTACCAGCATGGCATTGGTGGGACAGGCAGATCCCGAACTATGGCAAGCACTTTTAAGAATCTGTCGTCAAAAACCGGTTTGGGGAACTTGTGCTGGTTTGATCCTGTTAAGTGAACAGGCCCAAAATGCCAAGCAGGGAGGACAGGAGTTGTTGGAAGTGCTGCCAGTAACGATAAAGAGGAATTTCTTTGGAGCACAAACGGAATCATTTCAAGCAATGCTGAAGATTCCCGCCGAGGTGGTAGAGGAGGTGGAGCAGCCAGCGCGAGAAAGAACATTTATGGGGATATTTATTAGAGCACCGGTGATTGATGAGATTGCTGATGGAGTGCGAGTATTGAGCAGATTGAGTGCTTCAGAGGGAGAAGGAATCGGGAAGATTGTAGCAGTGAGATACGGTGAGGTGCTAGGAACGGCGTTCCATCCCGAACTGACGGAAGATGACTTGTGGCATCGATACTTTGTAAGGATGGTAAGAGAGGCCAAGCACAGGCGACAACAGGATGGAAGTCTTTAATCACGGGGACAACTACATGAAGTCATCTTCTGGGTCATCTTGGTTCTTGTTGGATTGCATGGTGGTAGAGCTGAATAAATTGCTGTAATCAGACGCCTCCTTTTGTCGCTTCCAATCCTCCTTTTGCTTATTCTCTCGCTCCTTTTCCTCTGCTAACCGCTCTCGCTCCAAGGCCCTTAATTTCTTATCCCTTGCGAGTCTTTCAGCCTGTAGGTCTGGATATGCCTCAGCCTTGGTCTTGTTCAGCCTGTTAATGATTTCATTGATGCGCTTTTCCACATGTACTCGACGAACCAACTTGGGATTGTGAAAACTTACTTGTCCCACGGCCATATCTCCCGACTTTCGTAGATTATACCAAGGCGTATAAATAATCACCACATTGGCCTTTTTATTTCCTATTTTAATTAATAATATTAGGAGAGTTGGAAGTTGAATACCTTCTATACTATTAGCCTTGGTAAGTTGAGCCAAGTCTGCTACCAACTCCTCGGGTAAGGCATCCCAAGTCTGATTGGGATTCATGCGTAAATAGACGTGAGCACTGGAAAGTTTATCAACGTGAAACTATCACCTTTCTTCATATCTAGAAGAACAAGGGGGAGGAGAATTACCCTTGAAAGTAATATTAGCCAAAGTGAGAATGAGAGAAAGAGATACCAAATATCTTCATCCCAACCATATTTAATCAAATCTTCATCTTTAAAAATTATTGGAGAGAGATTAGCCCAGAGTTGGAGGAAAAGAACTCACTTTCAAACTTGTCCTTTCCCATGTAGATGATGGCAGGTGGATCAGTTACTAGAAGTGATGGTTACCATCAATTTGGGGGAGAGGGGAGATACCATTGCTAGAAAAGTAAAAAACCATTTCTACTACAAAACACCACCAGGAAGAGAGGAAGAAGAAGCAGGGAGTGATTAATAAAGGGAATTTTATTATTTTCGTTTAATTCCAAAAAAGAATGACAAACATTAACTGCTCTATTTTTAAGCATCAATGGTAGAAGGCATATTTCTCCAACGATCGAGTACTTCTCTCAAGGCAGGGGTCTTGTCCATACTGGAAAGGACCATCTTGATGGCATTGGCGTTGTGCTTCTTGCCCAGGACGTGTTCCTCAAACCAGGTGTAGGCTTGGACCATGGTAGCCCAGGCTTTTCTGGCGAGGGTAGAGGTGGTGTCATAAAGCTTGGCAACAATTGGAGCGAGGTTTTGAACCAATTGTTTAATTTCAGGAGACATGTCATAGATGAGATATACAGCTTCGGGCAATAATTTCAATAACTCCATGGCAGAAGTCTTTTCATCCTTGGCAAGCAATCCCTTGATCACAGGCACAGCATGAGCAACCAACTTGGTAATGGCATCTTTATGGTTCTCGTAGATGCCAGAAATTCCCTTGCCACCAACATCGATGAGTTCTTTCAATTCAAGCATAAGATTTGCAAAGTCATCATCAATGCTGGATTGCGACTTCAAGTTGGCCAAGACTGGCACCAACTCTGCGGGCATGGGCGTGTTGGCGAGGTTGATGGATACTTCATCTTGAGCCTTAAGGGAGGGAAGCGAGGAGGGAAGTGCTACGGTAAAAGTAGCAACCAATAAAACAGTTAAAGCAGTAAAGAATTTCATCGCAAGGTAAAAAAGAGAAGAAGGGGGCGTAAGTTAACAAGTAAAGTTAAAGTGTGTGTGGTGTTGTTATGGTGGACTGTTTGAGGGGAAGTGCTCATTTTTAACCATTTTTACCACATGATCAGCAACAATGTGCACAACAATTGTCAACTATAAACAATTACAGTTCAACCCAGTTATTTGAGAGAAATACTTAATTCTGTATTGTTACTTCCACCTCCTTCCTTCATAACACCACCTCCCTTCATAACAACACCACCTCCCTTCATAACAACACCACCTTCCTTCATAACAACACCACCTTCCTTCATAACAACACCACCTCCCTTCATAACAACACCACCTTCCTTCATAACAACAACAACAACACCTCGAAAGACAACAACAATAGCAACAGACATAAAAACAGCACTAAGCAACAACAACTGATACGATTGAAACATTTCATTATAAACTTCCAGAGTCTTAAAATCCCCTCATTCCTACTAACCATCTCCTCTTAGAACACACCATTACGTAAGCACACAAACACCCTATCTGTTTCAATATACACGCTTTTCCCACTACTGATAATGAACAAGGTAGGAAAATTACACCTAAAGTGAGAGGGAATTTAATGATGTCCACCACCACCATGTCCATCGCCATGTCCATCGCCATGTCCACCGCCATGTCCACCGCCATGTCCATTTTTCTTCTTCTTCTTCTTCTTTCCGTGAGAATTGGCTTCTTCTTCTTCTTTGGCTTTTCTTGCTGCTTCCTCTTCTGGAGTACTTGGGAAACAGTATCTTTGTATACTATACCATTTCTTCTTTTTGCAGGTGTATCCCACGGGACATTCAATCGGTTGCTTATTTGCTCCACATTTTTCCATGGCCTTTCCTACCTTCAAGATACAGACATAATTCGAACTCAACCAATCTCCCAGATCACGACATTGCGCTTCTGGAACGCAGCCTTTCAATTTATGCTTTGGATGACAGGATTCTCCAACTTTGAGGACTTGATACTTTGCTTTTCTTAGACCTTTGCTATGCCCATGTCCGTGTCCATGCCCATGACCCCCTCCATGCCCATGACCTCCTCCATGACCATGATCATCTTCTTCATCGTCATCGTCATCCTCCTCATCGTCGTCATCCTCCTCATCGCTTGAGGGGGCTATTTTCTCAGGATTAGTCAATAAAAGTGAGAAACTCACCTCGTTTTATTAAGGGTGTATTTTTAACGATAACAGTGGTGCCTTTGTTAAATGTTACAGGGGTTTGAGTTGTCTCGTCCTGCGATGACGTTGTGGAAGTTGCTGGTAAGCCGAGTAGAAAACTAGCTGAAGAGGTGATAATCAACAGCGTTGCTATCAAAGAATAACTACGCATAATAAAAAAAAGCAGTATTTTTTGTTGAGAGAGAGTGTGTGTATATAAAAACAAAAAGGGGGAGAAAAAAACTATTTCTTTTCTATTTGCAGATTTTTCCCCTTGAGCTTTTGCTAATTCCACCCCTCTCTCATTTGGCTTATTTGCCTTCTCTTGGTTGTTAATTCCACCTCCCTGCTCTCTTACGTCTTATCATCAATAATAAATAATTAAATAATAATTATTGTTGGCTGGCTGGCTGGTCAGTGATAATCAGGCAGAGAGACATGGGAATTGGCAGTTTTGCTTTTGCCAGGTGTGCACGTGGTGACAGTATTAATGTGCCTAACCCCCTGTTCTTTCCTCAATGTCCTCCTCCACCGCCTCCTCTTCTACGCGCTCTCCTTACATAGGCAGTGTCATCTCGCTGATCTCCAAATCCGCTGTTCGCTATGCTGGAATATTGAGTAATGTCAACCTTCAGGAAGAAACTATTGCTCTTGAGCAGGTCCGTTGCTTTGGCAGTGAAGGGCGGAAAGGCAATCCCGCCGAAGAACTTCCCGCCAGCAACACCATCTATGAATACGTGGTCTTTCGAGCCGCTGACATCACCAACTTGAAGGTTTGTGAACCCCCAAAGCCTCTCGCCACGGTTCCCAATGACCCCGCAATTGTAAACGTAATGGTTTTATTTAAGCTTATTCACATCACCTTCTTCTTCTTAGGCTTATGTTACTCGTCCGCCGCCGCCTCCTCCTCCCTCTTCTGATCTGCCATCTGCTACTTCCAACGCTCCAATGTCCTACTCTACCTTTTCAAGAGCAGAGATGCCCCCACCTCCCAAGTCTCAGGATCGTTATCCACATCCCGGTTTTTCCGGTACAATATTGAACCCTACTACTACTACTACTACTACTCCTGCTGCTGCTGCTGCTGCCAACCTCAACAATAATGGCTATACTTTTCCGGGCTCAAACAACTTGCTTTGGTCTAATCAACCTCCTCCACCTCCTCAGGATCTTGACTCTGGTTCAGTTGTACAGAATGTAAGTTCCCCTCTCTTCCTCACATCTGCCATCAATATATGATGATAAGCATGGAATGTCACTTCTGACTAATTATGCGGAGTTTTACCATGCCTGCCTTCCTTCTGAACCTTTTCTCCTTTACATCATCATCCCTTTGATAAATATGTGTTTCTAACTCTGGTTTTTATAGAATACAAATCCTGCTTTAGAATTGCGTTTTGGCGATATTCCTGCCTCCAGTGCTTCCATAGCTGCAGTGACAGCTTCAAAGGTTGTGAATACCTCAGAGAGTCCAAAAGATGGATTAGCTTCCAATGCGAGTAAGAAAGTTGAAGCGAGTAATGCGTCCTCTACCCCTCCTATTCACTCGACCAGCACTAATACCAATGAACGAGATTCCCATAGGAGACCAAGCCAAGTTGCTGTTGAAACTGTGGCCAAGGAGGGAAAACCTTTTTCTGCTGTTCCTTCCTATTTCAAATCAGATTCCAACAATGTCAACAAGCCTGTTAATAATGTAGAGAACAGGACCTTGCCTACTCCTAATGGCACCAGAGGTAAATCTGGCGGTGGTGGTGGTAGTACTTCTACTGTGACGGGTGGAGGAGGAAATGGCCCTCCTAGAAGAAAGAGAGAAACTCATCAGCCTGGAAAAGAGCACAACAACTCGCATCAGAATGGCTCAGATCCTACCAATTTTAATCGTCGAAAGCCTCGGCGTCATCACAATGGAGGGCGTGGGAAACCGTTGGGTGAAAAGCCTCCTCCTACCAAGGATGGTCAGAATAAGATGGTTGACGAATTTGACTTTGAGACCTCCAATGCGAAGTTTGACAAACAGGAACTCTTGAAAGAACTAGCAAAAGTATCCCTTAATGATGTGGTAGAAGTCAAACAAGACCTTCCTAAAGCAGTGAAGGAAGCTCCTGCAGTAGCTGCGTTTGACAAATGCTACAATCCTAGTCGAAGTTTCTTTGATGACATATCTTGCGAGTCAAAGGAACGCGGCATACCAAATGTCGAAGGGGGAAAACCGACTTCCTCTGAACGAAGAGCTCGCTTACACCAGGAAAGAAGGGTGAATTTGGAAACATTTGGACAAACCAGCGTAGATTCTCCATTGAGATCGTCTGGTCCCAATCGTCATCACCGCCACAAACCAGCATCAGGGCGTGTAAATAACTCTACAAAACCCAATCACACTTATCATGGTAAAGGAAGTGGCGGTGGTGGTGGTGAAAAGAAGCACACAACAGGAGGAGATAGTAACAAAGTTAAAGTCAATGTGAAATAAAGAAGTTGAGGAAAAAATGTTGAAATTTACTTGAAACCAAATAAAAACTCAACGGTAAAACGACGCCCTTGTATTCTAAGCGGCGACGGTAACAACAACATTAAGAAAATCTCACCATCTTCACTCTTCTTGTGTTCGTAGTTGTGTGTTTGTGTGTGTGGTTGATCAAGCAACAATACTCGGACTACGAGCTGCTGCCCAATAATTATTTGAAAGGCCAAAGCCGTAGCTTGATGGAGGGAACTTGCATGCAACTGGAGTACTGCAACTGTGGGATTTCTTGAATTCTTCTTGACGAACCAGTTGAGCACTTTTCGTCAAAGTACCATCCAAGCAAGTACCACCACCACCACCACTAGCATTACTAAGCCTACGTTTCAAACTTTTTTCAACCATTAAAAGAATTCCTTGTTTCTTTTCTTGGCGTATAACAGCCGATAATTCCTTGGTTTTCGCCTTGGTTTTTTCTGCTGTCTGGTTCAGCAACTTGCTCAAGGAAGTCGCCGTATCAGCAGTTTCATCATTGTTAATTTTCGAATAATTGACCGAGTTAGGGGAGGAGGAGGAAGTGAGAAAAGATGCCTCAGGCACCATCATTTCAAGTTTAGTAATTAAATTGTCGCTGACGATAAGCTTATTACCATGGTCATTAACCAAACTTGATTCATGAATCGAAAGAGAATCGTTGTTCTTCAAAATTGATTGATCGCCTTTTTCAGCGGCGATATTTGGGGGTTGCTGCTGTGGCGATTCCCCTGGGGACAGCGCATTAACGTCGTTACCATCGTTTTCTTCCTGGTCGCGGCTTAAGAGTTCCTCTGTCAGTCTGGCCACATCACGGACCAGCGTGGTGCCATGATCTGACGAAAACTCAGCAGACAGATTAACGTCTCCTCCTTTCGATAATTTTTCAGAGTTAGAAGAATTAGCAAGATTCGTCGCCTTGATCGACGAGGTAGGAAAAATAATAGATGATAAGGTGGAGATGGTGGACGTAGATTGAGAGAGGGAAATAACATTACCACTACTAGTAGTTTCGACCTTTGTCGAAGTAAAAGAAATAGAAGAAGGGAAGCGAAATAAACGAAGTTTCTCATCATGCAGCATATCCTTTCCTTTTAAGCTATTTTTCGAGTCAGAACTACTCTCATCAAGGACAACTTCGGACAACTTCGTCACATTTGCAACGGCAGCAGCTTTGGAATCAACTTCCAAGCGAGGCTCAGGAATAGTGGCCAAGCTAGGAATGACTTTCAAAGAAACAGAAACGGCGGGCACACATATAGTGTTACGGAAAGAGGGTGTTTTGTTGGGAATAGAAGGAAAAGTGCGAAAACTATCAAAATTATGACTGGAACAAGCAACAGCAACTACGTCTTTGGAAAGAGAGTGAGAGGAGGGGGGTTGAGAAAGGGTCACACCACAAGCAGTTAGAGGATCGATTTCTGATTGTGTGCGGGAACGACGGTGACCTCGAACAAAAGGCATACTGACGCTATTTTCAGTGTGCGATAATCTAACAACAGGAGATAAACTCAGCTTAAGGCGAGCGTGGAGTGTGTGAGAGAGCGAAAATGTGTTGTTGCACTGCAGCAAGGGGCCGAGGGTGGATACAGGTGGGCGAGGAATAGTTTTTTGGACAAATCAATTTGGGAAGGGAAAAAGAAAGAAGTAGCGAAAAAAAATTAAGCAAAAAGAAAAGTCCAAATAATTCGTAGGCCCCAGTAAATCTGCCGTCCTGTCCCCTCTTTAATATACACTGCCCACACTCTTCTCCCTTTTTTATTGTTACATGTTCCTGTATACTTGAAAAGATCGTTATTTGTAAAGTATTAAATTATATTGTAATTTAGTCTACTCGCATTCCTCAAAGCAAAGGAAAAGTTGTTGTGGAACGAGTAAAAATGATGGTCCAAACTGTAGCTGTTCGTTTGTTGAAGCAAGTTTCCATCGATATCGTCGTATTAGCATGCTTAAAATCACTCGCTGTTCCAAAATTGAAAATTGCATTCCCAAACCTTGCCCTGGTTAGCTTAGATCGGCGCCGATTTGCTTACATATCCTTTTTCCATTACTAAAGGTAAAGTAATTTGGACCTTGAGTTGTATTATTCTTCTCAGCTTCATCGAGAAATCTTTCTGGTCTAAATTCATCTGGGTCTTCCCATGCTTTTGGATCTCGGTTGATTTGCCAAACATTAATGGTTACAACGGTATCCTTGGGGATAACCCTTCCGTCTGGCAATACATAGTCATTAAGTGAACGTCGAAAAAGCATTTGTGCAAGCGAAGGATACAATCTTTGAGTTTCCTTGATTATGGCCAATAAATAAGGCATATCACGTAAATTCTGATGGCTGGGAATGTCCGCTCCTTCAAATTCCATTACTCGAGTAACTTGTTCTCTGGCTTTTTCTTGGATTTCCTTATTGTCCCGATTATGCGTTAATAATTAGTAAAAGAGATAGGTTTACTGGATGGAGTGCTAATAAATACAGGGCAGCTGCTAATGCGGTAGCAGTGGTATCATGACCAGCTACAAAAAATGCACTTAAATTATCCTATTAACGATATTACAATTATAATTAAACGATTGAAAATTGATGAAAATTACTCACTTGTAATTCTTTCGTGGTCATTTGGTTTTCACCAGCTTCATCTGAATTGGCAGTTATAAGCGATGTCAAGAGATCCTTCTTCGATAAGTCCGTTTCTTCGTTAAAACCCAAGACTTCTTGCTTCTTCTCCTCGATTTTTAGCCTTAGAATTTCATGATATTCATTCAAGGCGTTAAAGTATTCTGTCCGGAATGGATTCCATGGCCTATCAAGGAAACTCAAGGTAAACCATATAGGACTTAATCCTCCTTCCATGACTTTTCGAACTTGGTGATAAACCATGGCTTTTTCATTATGTAATGCATCGACTTTTAAATCCAACACGGTCTCCGTCAACACATCAAAAGTCAGTCTATTTGAATCGTGTTAATCCCTATTATAACTTAGCGTTGAGAAGATTACCTTTTCAAAAGTGAGGTGATTTCAATTGGTTTTTTGGCCTTCAATAAAGCAATAAACCTTTCTGCTATATGTCCAAATGGCTCAGTTGCCCAGATTCGGTTAAAACTCTTTGCTGCTATTCTATGATACTTTTTCCATAAATCTCCGTCTGAGAATACAATGTTTTTCCCAAAAAACCTTCCACTTAATGTCAAGGTTGATTTTTCAAAGAATTTGGAATTGAAGATCTTTGGAAACTCCTCTTTGGCGAAGGGGGGGATAGATTAAGTTTATCGGAAAAGATCTTACCTGAATGTAGAGTCATATACTTGGCAACTTGATAATCGCCAATCTGTACACACCAAAAGATAAAACTAGGAACCTTTTCATAACTTTAATTAAAAGAAAGGGGCGAATAAAGAATACCAGTAGGAAATTATCGACTTGATAAATAGGTCGGAGATGGGAATTCCAAAATTCAATGTACGAGAGTTTCCCCGTAAGCACTTTAAAAACTCCATAAGGGCTCACCATTTTGAAGCATTTTAGCTTTCGTGGAGCAACTTTAAAGGTGTAGAAAAGGTATAAAGTTAGCGCCAAGATTGGGATTAGAAAGACAGTCATTGTCAACCAAGAAATCAACAGCAAAATTGAATTGTCTATTTTTTATTACACAGTCTATGCATTGCCTTGGTTAATTTTTAACCATTTGAAAAGTCCATTTTTATACTCTCGGACTTTGTTCTTGACTTCTTCAACGACGATGTTGGCGATACGACAAAATGCTTCACTCATGGAACTCATGGCACGTTGGAAGTGCACTTTTAGAGTGTTCCAGGCTTTGGAAATTTCTGGTGAAACTGACAGGACGAGAAGAGTAACATCTGAACCAAGCAGCATAAGATGAAGTGGTAAACTATCCGTGTCCAAGCGAACCAAGTCAATAAGGATGATTCCCAACTTGAAAAGTGGTGGAATAACCTTATCGCGATGGTTCTTGATAACATCTTGGGTAGAAGTACCAAGTGTACTTAAGATGATCTTGAGTTCTCCTCCTAGCACTACCAAACTTTCTCTTAATACAGTTTTATCTTGTGATGATAAAAGTCCCTTGAGTGGGTCAAGGACTGTGTTCAAAGACTGCCGCAGCTTGGGATTAGACTCCTTGATCACAATGTTTGTAACAGTAAATTTTCTAACGCTCTGTCGCCACTCTTGTTCTTGTTGAGGTGATAGAGCTTGCTGAGCAGCTTCCTGGGCAAGAACTCCTCCGAACCAAAACAGGGTCATCAGTAAAAAGGTTAAAACTTGATTCTGTCTCATTTTGTTATTTTTTCTAAAGAAGGGCGTAAAAAGTCGTAAGTGATGATGAATTTGTGCGAGGAGGATCAAAGAGGGGAGGTTGTAGAGTGTAAGGGGTTGTTAGTCCCGCACAAGTTGGGTTATAAACATTGTGCCAAGTTTCATCCTTTTGCTCTAACAAAATAAGTTTCAGGACGAAACATGAAAACAATCAATTTCCCCATGTTCTACTCCATGAGGTCTGCACCACCCTTCTCCTACCAAATTCCTCATGGAGAAATCCCATGAATTTATAGTCAACAGAGAGAGGGAGTAGTAGGGTTTCAGCTGCTACACACACACTTTATTATGCTCGTTAAAATAAAAACATTTATTGCAAAACACTGTAATTAATCCGATTGAATAATTCGACTGACAACCTGTTTTTTCATCGATTTATTTCATTTGTTGGATTATTATGGTGTTTTAAGAAGTTTGACTGCATTCATGCACGTAAGTTGTTTATTGCAACATATATTTACCGTATTTACACAAACCATTTTATGCGCACATACTATAAAATCTGCATGTAAAATTCATACACTTGCTGCATGAGCAAAGAAATAGGGGTGAAATTTAATTAGTGTTGCTTGGTGTCAAGCAATAAAAGCGTGATTTTTTTCAACGAACAAAATGAGAGTCCTGATCAAAGGTGGCTCTTGGAAAAACACCGAAGATGAAATCCTCAAGGCGGCGGTGATGAAATATGGCAAAAATCAATGGGCGCGTATCTCTTCGCTCCTAGTTAGGAAAACACCACAACAATGTAAAGCTCGTTGGTATGAGTGGCTGGATCCTTCGATCAAAAAGGTACTTCTTTATTCGCACAGCCAACCTCATCGCGTTAGACGGAATGGTCCAAAGAAGAAGATGAAAAATTACTGCATTTGGCCAAGTTGATGCCTACGCAATGGCGTACTATAGCTCCGTTTGTCGGTCGTACTGCAGCTCAATGCCTGGAACGGTACCAAAGACTCTTGGACGAGGCTGAACGTAGAGAAGCCTTGGGCGATGATGAATTGGGACTTGCGGGACCTGGTGCGGAAGCAGGGCCTTCTGCTGATGATGTGCGAAGACTACGACCCGGGGAAATTGACCCCGATCCTGAGACCAAACCTGCACGTCCCGACCCCGTTGATATGGATGAAGATGGTAATGCACTTTATTTATGAATCTCTCTTTAACCACGCTGAATTTTAGAAAAGGAAATGTTATCTGAGGCCCGAGCCCGTTTAGCAAATACTCAAGGAAAAAAGGCTAAACGCAAAGCTCGCGAGAAACAATTAGAAGAAGCTCGCCGGTTAGCCACATTGCAAAAGAGAAGAGAACTGAAGGCTGCTGGAATCATCTTACACATGAGAAGAAAAAAGGGCCAGATGGACTTTAATGCAGATATACCATTTGAGAAGAAACCATGGAAAGGATTCTATGATACGACTGAAGAAATGCAGAGAGAAATAAATGAAGCGCTTTTTAAGAAGCAATCTTTGCAAAACTTGGATGGAGGAAAACGTAGAAATGAGGTAGAAGAAGAAGAACGCAAGAAAGATGCCAAGAAGCAGAAACAACGAAAAGATGAATTTGGGATTGCTTTCCTTCCTAGCAAAGAAACCGAGCTAAAACGACAAATGGAAGAGAAGGAACGTATAGCAAAGCGAAAAACTTTGGAACTTCCTGCTCCTCAAGTGGGAGAAAATGAGTTGGAACAAATCGTAAAATTGGGATTATCAGCTGAGAGAGAAGCCTTGAGTGGAGAGGGTAATCCAGCAACTCAACATTTTTCGGGAAATTATAACAATTTGACCACGGAAATGGCCCTTACTGCTAGAACTCCGCGGATAGCTGCGGAAAGTGATGCATTAATGCAAGAGGCTCGAAACCTCCTTGCTTTACAAAACGCTCAAACGCCGTTGCTTGGTCAAGAAAATACTCCCTTGCATCCTGGTCTTAGTGGTATGAGCACTAGCGGCAAGACTCCTATGAATAGATCGGCTATTCGTACACCGAATCCGTTGCTTACACCTCTTAGGGCACATGCAGCTGAAGATAGCGAATCTTTAGCCTCATCGAAATCTGAGCTATCCTTTTCTTCTGTCACCAGTAGCATCAGAGCTACGCCTATTAGAGATCAATTTGGCATAAATTCAGATTCATCAAAAGCACTTCTGCTGCATACTCCCAGGGAAGAACAAAAGTTGGAAAGCATTCAAGAGATGTTACGAAAAGGATTAGAATCACTTCCAAAACCATCTACTGATGTTGAGATTGTACTCTCTGCCCTAGAAAAGCAAAAAAAGGTTGATTTACAGGAAGATCCCCTTGTTTCAATTATCGAGGATGCAGCAGATGTTGATTTGGCCTATCAAAATGCCCAAAGACAGCAAGGTATTATCTTTTCCTTTAGATTTGCTAATGCGGTGTGATTACTTAGAGCTGCTAAAGTTGAAAAGAAGAACACAGGTAGTTAAAAAAAACTTGCCAAGACCATCAGTATCCAGTATCAAAGCTGATGAAACTGATGAAGTTGACCGACTTATTACTGAAGAAATGGTTAAATTGGTGATTAAAGATTCCAAAGATTATCCTGTCCCTAGTCAAGAAAGCATCAAGAATTCCACATTACCAAGTCCTGAACTTTTAACTTTGAAAGATGAAGAATTGGAAAAGGTATTACTGTGTCCAGTATTAATGTGCTTAATATTGTTAATAACAGGCTGGTGATTTGATATCAGACGAATACAAGCTGGTCCTCCCAACAATGGATGTTCAAGAGTTTGCCAAAACATGGGAGTTAAATCGACCGCCAGGGTATGAAGATGTAGAAGGATATGAAAAGCAATATGAGGAACTATTAAGCAAGATGGAAAAAGCATCAACCAAATATGAAAAGGAGGAAAAACAGCTAGAAATGATAACCAAGGGATATCAGGTTTTTTTACATTTATTTCGAGGTCAACTAATGTGCAATGGGGTTAGAACCGATCAACCCAGCTCTGGCAACAAATACTGCAAAAATGGAATGAAGTGAATCAATTAAAGCGAGATTTATACTCGTTTGAACGACTAAGGCAGATGGAAAATATTGCAATTCCTGATCGGTTAGATCGGTTAGAAAAGGAAGTAGCAAGGGTGAAAAGAAAAGAAGCATATTTGCAACACGAATACGCAGAATTATTATCCCAAAAGACGACAAGTTGTTAATAAATTTCATTATCATAAATCGGGTGAATGTCAATGGGGATGTTTGCTGAAGGACTGTTCAACTTGTCCATCAAGCCTTGAACTGATTCAGAAAGGCGGCCATAACGTGCAAACCATTCATCCACCTTGACCTTATCACCCTCGGCTTGTAGCATCAAGACTTGTTCAGTAAGCTTGGCAACAGCTTCAGGCATTAATTCAACATTGATCAAGCAGGTATTAGTTGAAGGATCCACTACCACAGCATCTTGTTCCATCAAGAAAGAAAGTTGAGCAGCTTGACCTTTCCCATGGGCTTCTTCCAGGCCAAACCGGATGGTCCTAAAGGCAGAAGCTATAAACGTAACATAAAATTGGGTTAAAGTATCCTTCGTTTGAGGCTGGATCCTTCCAAGCTCACACATCAAAGGTACGGCAAAAAGTCCCACAATATCCGCCTTGGCCTCTTCCAATGCACTGTGAAGTTCTTGCAGCGCTTGTCGGACTGGACGACCGTTCAAATCATGGCTAGGATTATGCACAAAATGCGGACCATTGGAATGAGCAACCTCATGCATCAGCACATGCGTAAAAAATGCATCAAAGGATACATGTTGCAGCTGAGAGGGATGAATCACTAAATCTGCTATGGGCTTCAACACATGTTGGAACTTGGCTAAACGGCCGTTAAACCATGAACCTAAAATGAAGGGGAAGAGATTACCTTGTTGAACATTTTTAATAAGAACCAATTTGGAACCATTTTCTTTTAATATTTTTTCATCATTAGGAAGATTCATAGCAGCAGTCATAGGCACTGCCACATCTCCTCCCGCATAGATTTGATTTACCACAACTATCAAAGGTGCTTTTAATACAGATTGTTTCACTTCATTAGGAATGGGCAAGGCTGCTTCTACCTCGGCAAGAGAGGCGGTGAAATGCTTAACCATCTCAGTGCCAGAAAAATCATAGGTAAATAAAAATGCCTGAAAGGCCGCCTTTAGGGCAAATAACTCATCGGTGTATACTTCATATGGACCAATAATAACCTCAAATGGAGAGCGTAAGTCATTGTTATATGCACCTTGCCTAAGCCAGGAAATCTCACTTTCCCCATAGTCATTTGAGAGAAGTGCCTTTGCCCGCTTTCTTAGAAAATCCACTAATGAAGAGCACGCGGGTGAATCTTGCAAATCGGTTGCAGCAGCTTCTAGTGATTCTGAGAGTGGAACAAGGAGATCATTGTAGGCTTGGCTATAAGGTTGAGCAAAAAGTCCTCCTTGTTCATTTCGCTTGATAACATGAACAAAACTTGTTGCTTCCTTCACTCCTGTTGACCATTGTTGAAACTCTTCATTCGCAAGATCGGATGGGTAGAAATTAGCATATTTGGGGCGAGTTGGAGGAACGTTAGGGACGAATGCCGTCTCCTCTTGATGCCCCACAGTAGCAGCGTCCCAGGGGCCCTTACAAAGATGGAAAAAAGTTTTTAGCACATCTTTAACAGAATCTGGTGCAGCGTCTAACTCCTCCGCCAATTGCTTGTTACCACTCCAAACTTGTGATAAATAAATTTGATCAGCTAATTTCGAGGCCTTGACTAGATGAGTAAGGGCAGATCGTTCCCTTTGACCCAGGAAAGAAAGATCTGCAGCAATCTTTACCGGGTGGTACTTTTCTAGCCGGGCTTTGGCGGCTTCTAAGCATGCTTTTCCCCTGAACGACATTACTATATGCTACTTTGCTGCTACTGTATGCTGCGAAAGGAGAGTGACTAGTCAGCTGACTCACGATCAATATGGAAAATAATAGCTTGGAAGATTGGCTGGAGGTGGTAAAACAGATTGACGGTTCACGCCTTAGATTGGCACAAGCAGTAAGGTTTAAATGATACGACATTCTTGCGAAAGTTAAAGCGTAGTTGTTATCAATGCTATCACTATGTACAGCAGATCCTACCCAAGGGGTTTATAATCTCCCAATCTTTTTATTCGGCATGTTTGCTTCGCTGCTTCCACTAGAAACTAAAGCCACTGGGCTACAAAAGGTATTACTGCTACGCTCCTGATCAATGAGTGGTAGTTTCTCTTGCTTTTGGCAGCTTCTATGCTTGCGGACTTTATATGGGTCTTTTTCATAACAGTTCCGGGTGTGCAATTTTTCCTACTACCAGTGTAAACTTTTACACACTACAATATAACTAATTGAATGAGTGATAGTGTAAAATGGATTAATATCTTTTTAAAGGTGTTCTTTTTAATAGTTTGTATCGTTGGGAATTAATCAAAGTATTTATAGCCAGTTACATTTATTAGCACCACTGAAGAAATGAGACAACTAAAGTTACAACGCCGAGTTTCCACTGCTTCAGTATCTTCTAATCCGGCTTCTGCTGCTCCTCGTAGACCAAGCTCAAATTCGTTTAACAATTTTTATACATTTCCCTCTCCTGCCTTTCCAACACCGGAATATCCTCGGGAGAGTGAGGGATACCAAGTTATTCCTCCGCCTTCTCAACCTTCAACAACGACTATATCAACTGCAGTTCCCAGTGAGACACTTCCCAAAGATGTGGTTTGATTATTGAAAAATAAATGAGAACGAGTGATTTAAAATAATAATTTCATTTCATGATTAATTTAAAATTTTGGAGTTTTGCGGCTATATAAACACTGCCCCCCCAGAATGCCGAAAATCACATTCCCACTCCCCAGCATTTCCTCAATCTCAAACATCCCTCTCTTTCAAAAGGAGTTCACAAACCTCTTCAAGCCATGCTACAAAACTTTACCCTGGTGGTTGCTTACTCTTTGCCTTTTCCTAGATCAGCGTAGAAGCCTATATCGCTGAGCGCATATGAAGAGGACTACGCGGTAACATTAAAAACTACCCCAAATTGAACCCTCGTGCCTCACTAGGAGATAAAGGAACAAAAGCTGTAGCCAATTGTTTTGACAATTCTGGCCTGATTTGGGAAGGCTGGTCGATCGAGCAAACATACTTAGGAAATGGTGTTCCTTTCGATGGGAAGAAGTGCAAGGATAATGCAAACGCTTTTGGCTATGCAGAGGGCAAAAACACTGCGTACATCTTATGGACTACCATCCATGACGAATACAAACCGGATTTTCAAGAACTGGCGAAATGTTTAAGCGAAGAAACTGGTAATAAAATAAAGTACCTACCAGGATTAGACACTTGTGCAGAAAAACTTGAAAATGGCGATGAATGCTCCGATAATGATATGCTAGGTATTTACAAAGCCTGCAGAGGCAGTTTGTCCGTTGTAAGACCGGAGATTATCAATTTGGGGGATGCAGTGAGAGCTTTCAAAGATCAAGTCTCTGAGGAAACCAAGCGTCTTGGGGGTTACAGCAAAAAGAATAGTGTGTTTCTGGTTTTAGCACTGTAAGTCAGTAAGAATGTGTTTTTACTCTCCGCTGTTAATTTGAGAAATTTCTATTTTTAAATTGTTTTTCACATGTGCACCAGCGTGTCATCCAGTAGTTTAATTTCTGTATTTTAACATGATACCAATGGTTTCATTCAAACAACATTCATAATTCCAGAAAAAGAAAATTTTATTCGCCTACCTCAATTTTTGGTCATTTACATCCTTTCAATATATTTAGGCCTATGCTAGTTACTTCCCAGCGTTTGGCTTTTTACTCCCCAATTTTTATTTTTTTATGAAGGCGACTTCTGCTTCTAAGACTTGTCTCACCTTCGTTCAAAACACCACCACCCCCAAATTAACCTTTTCTCCATGTTCTTTTAGCTTTGACAATCTCTTAATCTCAAATTGAAGGAAATAAGTAAAGAAGTCATTACAAACCCTACTATTATCGCCAAGGTGGACACTGATCGGCTTCATGGACGTCGTAGCTCGACGATGACGGTAGCGATTACTGTGACCATGTAAGAAGATGGTCCTTTCCCTGATAGATGTCATTGCTTTCACGACCCAAGTTGATTAGGTCAGGTGAAGGAGGAAGAGAGAGAGCAGAGGATAGAATAAAGAGGGTTTATTTGGGAAGTGCTTGTGTTGATCAGAGTGAGGTCTTGCTTGAAGGAGCAGAGACCTCACCATT
>QZWR01000245.1:0-24084 GCA_004114325.1 Zoophagus insidians | reverse complement strand
TTGGAAGGAAATCGCCCAATCTGCTGCTCTACAACAATCCCCCTGACTATTTCCAATCTACCACTCTTGCTGAGCCTTTTGATGTGGGCATGGAGGAAGAGGAGGTGGCGGTGGACATGGCAATGATGATGATGATGCTATCAGCAATGGAACAACAAGATCAACCAATGGGAGGAGAATACACCGAGATGATGATGGTTATGTAAGAAAATAAATCACATTCTCTCACTGCTTAGTCATCGTGTTTTAACCAGGACTGTTTGTTGGGTTAGTAATGCATCATTGAAGTGAGTAATTGATTATTACTAGGCGTAGGTTTTGTACCAAGGCACGTAAATCCTCTACCTCCTTCCAACAATCCAAGGGACGTTCCTTGTTTCTAAGATAACACTTTTTAAGGGCTTCTTTGGTATTGCTGATTTGTTCTGTTTCTTTCCAGCCAAGTCTACCTTTTCTTTAATAAACGGCGTGGTGAAGTGTAATATTACCCTTTGGGAAGTGGGCGGGAACGGTCTCTTGCCAAGTGTTCCATGTCTCTCAACAATGCTTCTGATGAAAGTTGACGTTTTTCACGCCAAATTCGATGACTTTTGGCCTCTTCCTCCCTTATTTTTACCAACTCTTCGCGAACTCTGTCATTTATTTCGCCTTCTTCGATTCTTACTGGTTCCTGCTTGTTTGTACTTTGTTTGAGATTATAACAAGAAAAGCAGTACTGGCTTAGAATGACGGTTTCTAAGGGAAGAAATAAAATCTTGTGAAATCTATCAAATAATTAATTAGGAGGAGGAGGAGGGAAAAACTTAATCGCTGGCGTCACCGAGAGCCGCGACATTTCATGCCTTCAACTGGTCGGTACAGTCGTGGTACCGCGTTTCGCCCCATAAAGCCGTGTTTGCTCTCGTACAGTGAGGGTTTTTGTTGTTGGATGTGAACAAAAATTAAATTTTTATTCAACCTTTTGTGATACATGTTATTATTACTATTATTATTATTACTAATAAACAGAAAATGAACAGTGATTATAAAATGTTAATGCCTGGCCTAAGAATAAAAAAGGCAGGCGGTCGGTGGCGATGGTGATGGGTGATGTCTGCCAGGGCGAAAGAGCGGCGGTGCTTCTGCTGCTTTTGTTCTGTTGCGTTGCCAGGCATTCAGAGGCGAGTATACACGCATGCCGAAAGAATAATGAAAAGGGCAAACGTTTAGGCGCGAACCAAAGATAAAAGACACTGACGATGTTACCTTTTATCATTATGATATTTGTAAAAAGGGCGACGTTTTTTGTTTCCAAATTACTTTTAAAATTTTTATTATTAATATTAGTAATGAGTTGGAAGAAAAAAATAGTACTCGGCGGGATTGATAGTAATAATAATGAAAGACAAAAGAGCATCGTCGGCTTATTAGCGTTGAACTATTACACACACACACAATAAAACAGTGGTGTGTGTGTGTGAGATGGGTAGTCGGGCCGCACACTCCTTAAATATTAGTAGCGCGGAGGTGGCGGCTAGAGAGAGAGAGGGCGGCTAGATATAGGCGATATTAGTAATAATAATACAGGCGGAGGGCAGATGATGACACCGTCGGCGCGCGTTTCTATTCATTGTTTCAAATAAAAACAAAAGCCGGTGCTGGCGGGCCTGAAAGCACCGATGTTATACGCCAGTGGCCGCCCCTAAAATGTGGCGTTGAAGCTTGAGTGAAGAGGATTATAAAACAATAGTAAATTAGCCACAAAAGGTATAACAGTAAAAAAACAAAGCGTACGCTATTTTCATTATCCTTTACGTAGAGAATAGAACTCGATTTTAAACGAAAAATTCAATGGCCGACCTATTGACTAGGTGTGTCTGTTTTTGTGTCAGCAAGTGCGGCAGGGCAACAACAAAGGCGAGACGAGAGGGATTTTTTCCAGAGGCTGGCGAGGCAACGAGTAACGAGCGCCAGTGGCATCTGCGTCAGCTAGAAACTAACACAAAAAACCACCATAATTTCTTCGTTTTAGTCTTTTCTATTGAATGCCTAACGTTATTACTATTATTATTTAGCTAATATTATTTATTATTAAAACGACTAACCGGGCACCTAATAGCTGTCAGCTCTCAGACTAAACAATGAAAAAAGGAGAGAGAGGGAGATGGTGCGAATTGTTTTTCTGCAGGCAGAGGGAGGGAATTAATTTTCTTGTCCTTGTTCTTATAATTATTATTAGTATTATTATTGAGCCATATCATAATAACAAAACAACAAGCCCAAACTTAGAGGTGGCGCCGATGTGATCTTGCTGATACTTCTTAGAAAAAACGACTTGAAAACTAGCCATCTCTCCATCTCAATTAAAAAAACAGAAGCCCTCAACTTCAACTCTAAACTAACCATAATGATTTACTAATGATTGATTTTTTTTAATTTCCGAACTTTGAACTTTTTTTATAGAAAAATGCACGCCGTTTTAACGCTTACAACGGCACTGCTGTTGACACCGGCAATCACTTTTGGTAATAATGATTTTTTAATAATTTTCTTTAATTACCCCTAATTTAACACTTTTTCCGACATGAAGCGTGCCAAAGCTCTGGCGGTGATACAGGCAAATCCAGCAGCCCTCCATCGGTTATTTTAATTACTTACTTTCCCCAATGAAGTTGTTAAATAATTTGAAATTCAACACAAAATGTAGTCATCTGGATCGACGACCTATTCTAGATGTATCAGCAGCACGACAACCACAGGAGCCAAC
Source organism: Zoophagus insidians (assembly GCA_004114325.1). Taxonomy (NCBI): domain Eukaryota; kingdom Fungi; phylum Zoopagomycota; class Zoopagomycetes; order Zoopagales; family Zoopagaceae; genus Zoophagus; species Zoophagus insidians. The sequence goes on along the minus strand of QZWR01000245.1, from coordinate 21,338 downwards.
TGCCGGGCGGGCGGTTGTCTTACTGGAGAAACCATGGTAAGATTTTCGAAATTTTCTTCTTTTTTTCAAATTTATTTACTTTTTTTTATAATTAGATGCCGTCGACAACGTTTGCCGACGCATCTTCATGTGGCAGCTACGCTAAAATTTACGCAGCGTGTTACGACTACTCAGCCTCTAGCACAGGCGACTACGGAACGTGCAAAATCGACTACACCTGTGGTGCCAACAAATTGGTATTTTTTGAATTATTTAAAATTAATTAGCAAAAATGTACCTCGTTTGTTCAAATAACGGTACCAGTCATTAACGTCCGGTACCAGTAATTGCGCTCATTAGGTGAGAAAATATATGACCCCCTCTGTCACCCTCCGCCCTTTAGCAATGCAATTTGGCTCAAAATGTATTCAATTTTCTTCAAAGCTAGCAACAAAATTCGAAATGTAGCATTTTCACATAGACAGTGATTTCCTTGCCAGTTGCCTAGAATAGGCGTTCGAGGATTCATCAATCTTGATTTATACCTGGATAATGCCCTTCTCACACCCATTACGCGGGGCAACATTTATTAAAGATTAAAGCCGACAAAGAAAATAGCAAATTCAAACCACCTAGCAATGTTGTCAAAATTTGCAGCTCTCTTTGTCGGCTTCTAGAAATATTTTTTCTATCATTTCTATTGGTTTTCTTTTAATTTAAGCTTGGTTCAGGTGGTTACGTAAACGTGTCCGACTGCCAGAAAAATTACGTCATCCTCGGATGGGTGCGTTGCATTGACGTGGCCCCTGTTTATGCGTCCTCCACCTTCAAGTGCCGCCCGATTGATGCTGGTTGCAAGTCGACCGAATACATGTCGCCGAACTCGACAAATGGCCGTGCTTATTCGATGAACGTCGTTTCGCAGACGTTGGCCGAATGTACAGCAATGACCGTTCGTTTTTGTTCGCTGATAAAAAAAATGAATCGCAAGTCTTTCCTCCCTTTAACATGTTGCAGAATCTTAAAATCAAGTGTTATGATTTAACATCGGGGAGCCCGAGCCTTACATGCGAAAACGATTACCTGGGCTGTCAAACAGGATTTAAACGAGTATTCTTTTCTACTAGAAAATCGGCATCTTATGTTTTTGTAACTGTTGTTTTCCAACCTCCTAGGCAAGTCAAGTGCTATTCCCTAGTGCAGCTTCCTGCTCCAACTTTGCTGTGGTTAGTCAACTTTATTTGAATTAATTTTTTCGGATATTTTTCATTAATTTCCGATTAATTTCCGATCATTTGACATTTCTTTAAAATAACAATGTATCAAATAAATAGGACAAGTGGATGCGTTGTGTTGATACAACGTTTACGGCGACCATCAAATGCACGCCCTACGATCCGATTTACAGCGCTAATTGCAGCGTCTATACTGCGATAACAACCATACAACGCCCGCAGTATACCATCTTCCAATCGCAGACCCTCTGCGCAGCCTGGTCAGATCCGTTTGTTCGGTGCTATGACCGGACGAGTGACTACAAGTCCAGCCCGCTTTGCGTCGCCACAACAACATCGTGTTCTGCAGCCGGCAACGTTCAGATACCATCTAACCGAACGGCATTGCCATTTAGCGACTCAACCAGCTGCAACTCTTATGTTCACGTTAGTTCACAAAAATAAATTTGTGATTTTTTTCAAAAAATTGAAAAATTGCACATCTTTTTCTTCACAGAATGCCTGGATACGGTGCGTCAACACGGCAACATCAGCAGTGACATGCCGGCCCTACGACGCTTACACTTACAATGCTTGCCCATCGACCGAACGCAATCTGCCCGCAAACGTCATCTTTCAAAGCGATACGGCTTGCAACGCCCCGTTGACCGAATACTACCTGTGCTACAACTTCGGCAGCCAGCCACTTTCGTGCAGCACCAGCAGCTGTAGCAGCTATAACTTCCAGGTCGCAAGAGGCTTCTACCAACTGTCTGATTGCGAGGCCACTACCGTCACTTACATTCGCTGCATCGACCCGCTGCATACGTACAAGAAGCGGTGCATGCCTAAAGGCGCTTCCTACAGCGGCGCCGCCATCAACTGCCCGTCCATGTCGTCCTTTATTGGCGGCGGCAGCGACTTCTATCGTTCATCGTACGTCGGCGAGTACAAGACGCTGGATGAATGCAACGCCGCTGATCGTTACGTCAGCTGGTACTCGCCGCTGTGGAACAACTTCATCTGCCAGCTCGACTACCTGGGCGTATCGAGCGTCCAGTTGGATGCGACCTACTACACGATGCCAACGTACTCGGCACCTAGCTCGTTGAACGATTTCGCCTCGATAAGCGACTGCCTGGCCTACCAGCCCAACTCGTGGCGCCGCTGTGTGCAGTACACGACTGGCATACCAAAGTGCCGCCCAGATCCGGTCACGTGCATCGACTACAGAAGTACGCCCTACAGCAGCAACGCTATGTATTCGGGTTACAATCCAACTTCAGCAGGGGCTCTTACCGAATATTTGGTAAAAGATTAACAAACTTGTATTTATTATTTATTAAAATTTATTATTTTAACAGCAATCCGACACCAACTATCTATCGTACAGTAATTGCACACTTGATCACGTATGTTTTATTTCAAAAAGTCACGACACAGGAGCTGAATTATCTCATCACTAAAACTTGCCAACAGAAATATTACTACTGCTACGATCCAACGTCGAACACTACCAGTGAAGCCCGCAACTGCACGAACGATCAAGTTAGGTGCTCTGGGGTTCAAGTTCCGGTATAAATAACTTTTTCATATTAAACCCATTCAAACAAGCGTCAAAATGTTGTCTTTTAGGTTCGCCTCGACAATGGCAAAATCTGGACGTGGAACGCGACAAGTCAGTGTAATGCAGCTACACCGGTATTTTAGAAGAATTTTAATTAAATTTTTTTTACTACATTGAAATATCGCTTATCAAGGCATGGTATTTGTGCGAGCCCACTGGCGGCGCCGCGACGGCTGATCTACTTGTCTGCAGGCCAGCATACGGAACGTTACAATGGAATGTTGTCGTAAATACGGGTAGTATGACCGGGGCGACGCCTTTCTGCCTAAGCGGTGAAAATGCCCGCGCCGGCCCGTACTCCACTGTAGCAAGTTGCGACGCGGCCAAGGTTAATTATCCGTTCACCGGTTAATTAACACAGATGATTCCACCAGGCGTTCATATACCTAAACACGTTGATTAGTAGTGGTGCAGACAGCTGGGAAAGCAGATTGAAAAAATGGACGAAAAAATTATTTAAAACTTTTTTATTTTATTTTAAAATATTTTCAAACTTTTAATTTTGAATCCCTCCGCCGTCTCGCTCTCTCATCGTCGCCGTTATCTTAAACGACAAATTGCAACTGGCATTCATTCCATCGTTGATGAGAAAAACAAAACGGGTGAAATGCCTGCTTTTTTTCTCATTCATCGCGTTGAGTTTGTATTCTGTTTTTTTGTGGGAAATGTAAATAGTACTAGTAACATAAATCATAAAGGCCTCTGATGATGATGCGTGTGTTGCAGCTGAAATTTTACTTTGTGTTGGAAGTTGTAAAAAAAAACAATAAATTTCGTAAAATTGGCAGATAAATAAATTTAGAAAATGTTTCATATTATTTCCGAGCTTATAACTCGGCGACTGCCTCCTTGATGTAAAAAATGAACATCATATAAAAACCGTCAGCCCCAACCAGGTTGCAAATGTCGTGACATTTATTGTGTGCAATTTGTCCCGTCAATCAAATAAATAACAGTCAGCATTCTTGACAGTATAGGCTCGATAATTTGTGACGACAAAGATCAAAGCAGAAAGTCGGCTTGAAGCCGACACATTTGTATTTTTTGTCGGCGTTTTATGTTCTGCCAAGCAACCCTGGCAAAGTAGCCAGGAACAGCCAGAAGTAACCTCTGGCCTTCTGGGGTTATATCGAATTCAGACTGGGGTTTACCTGACACAGAATAGCACGTGGGACAGCTGGAGCGCAGAGCTTCGGTCTGGTCTAATTTTTAACACTGAGACCATACCAAAACCGCCTTCCGAGACGGTATGTGGTATCATTAAGACCAAGAGCGTCAGAATGGTCTTATTATGGTGTTTTGGTCTTAACTGGTATTAACTGGTCTGAAATAATTAAAAAGTAGAGAAACGAGTTGCGATGTTAGCAAAATGGTGGTCATAAGCTATTTACTAAGCCGCAAATAAAATAAATGACAGATGATGACGGAAACATGTGTTGCCTTTGCTGCCACGCGATGCCACGCGATGGAACAGCCAACTCCGTCTAATCAAAGTTTTGCTTAAGGTCGACGCGGGGGTGCTTAAAAATGCCTTGAAAACAGTCAAGCGCAGCGACCTCGATTTGACATCAACAGAAAGAAGCAAGCTTACTAAAACGCCCAGATCAATTTAGTAGATAGCGAGAGGCATCGAACGAGCTATTAACGACTTTTGTATCATAAAAATCAAGAAAGTTAACAACCTTCTAATTCAACGCCTCTGATGCATTATGTAGCCATATTGCCCCTTGTAACTTGTGACATCTGTGAGTTCACCAAATTATGCTCCGGGTAGTCAGAGAAGTACAAGAGGAGTGGAGAAGCTAGGACAAGGGAGGGGGAATAATCCGATTAAGTAAGCGTAACTACCGGAAATGAGCGGGCACCCTCCTGTGAGGCGGTGGACGTCACGCTAGGTTGTTTGCGTAACACTGATTGAGTATATAACAGCATAGACCATAAACATAGATATAGCAAAAATAATTGTTTCAAATTAAAATTCAATCAAATCATTTTAAGTTTTTCTCAATTCATTCAAACCTAATCAAAGATTTAAAAAATGAGGGAAAATTCAATCAAATCAAATCCAAATCCAATCAAATCCGCACCTCTGATTGGTATGTTGGTATTCAGTATTAGGCAAGCGCCGGTATTTTGGTATGGTCTAAAAATTAAGACTTCATGATCCGATTTTGGTCTTGGTATTGGTCTTAGGTTTTTGGAGTTCATACCGAATCTCTGCTGGAGCGAATCTGGCCTTCTGGGGTTTCTTGAAACAAGAACAAAATGTTTTTTGCTCACTCTAAAAAACTCAATTTGGTCACCCTGGTCAACTGGGGTCCTATAAGGTCACCAGGTTGAATCGTCTCCATTATAAAAGACCGTCCTCCTCGATTTTATCAATTTTATTTTATTAAAAAAATAATAGGTTTTCAGTAGGAGCCAAAGTGGAAGCTCATTTCAGCAGTGCTGGGCTGATTGAAGCCGCTTTCAAAAGTGCAGTTATCCGAAAACCAGTGAGCAAACCGATGCGTCGGTACCAGTGACATCAAACTAGCCGTCTCGCCGAAGCCACTCCGCGTTACCACCAACCGCTGCATCCGCGTCAACGTCAACCAGTCCAGGTACGGTTTTGCCCCATCGAGCCAAGACGAAGCGTCGGTCACATTATTCCCGAAATTTTTGTCCGAATGGACGTTTCTCAGTTTCGGACATTTGACATCACTGCTCACCAAACGAATTATTTGGTGGTGGTCCTTGAAAACGTTCACCAAGTGGTTTTTGACAAAATCGACCGATGTCTGAAGGTCAGAGGTCACAAAAATAAGAATTTTCGCCAAGGTCGAATTATTGTTATAATCTTTGATCATTTTTCGAACTAAATTGTCGACAAAAGTGGTAAAACACGGCAACTGCTCGATGGTCGAACGGCCCAGCCCCATATCGCCGTGCCGGATCTGGACGCCTATGCGGTAGCTGTGTTCCCACTCGCTCCGCCCACCAGCCGCCTTGATGACGCACTTTTCGAAAAGGCTCTCAAATTTTTCGGTCGGACGCGCGAAAACGAAACGTAAAGCCGCCGAAATCATCAGAGGAATGTCGAAGCCAGCATTTTTTAATAGAAGCCATGGTTCCAACATGATACTTTCGAAGGTGGCGTTGAACGTTGGGTTCATCAAGGCTCCAGCGAGACCGGCGAGGGAATTTGTCCTCAGTGAAACTAGCGTCGATTGGCTGAGGTCTTCGATAAGTTTCGGGTTCGACGACCATTCAAAAAAACGGGCTTCATCGCCTCTGTTCATGAACCTGGCTTTTCGGACGCTGGAACCACCGTCGAGACTACGCTTGAAAGCTTGCTGGTAATCTTCGGGGTTGACGTCGTAGAAGGCTTCGTTGACGGCAAAAAAGTCTGAAAGGTTCGCGTTTTTCGTCCAATCGACGTGGAAAAGTCGCTGCGTAGCGATTGCCAGGTAGAAGGCACTAACTAGACCGGTCACGCGATCGCCAAGCCCGCCGCAATAGCCGCCGCCTCCAAGTTGGTACCGGGCGCAGTCGTAGGCAAATATTTTGATTGAATCATTCTCGCTGTTCTTGTCTAAAATGAGGTGTCGCCATTTTGAGATAAAAAATTGGTCGGCCAGTTTGAAAGCCAGCCGATTGGCGGCTGTCTGGCGTTCGATGAGCGGCGTCGAAATTGCGAAAATCGATGATCTAGCCATAGACTGCTCATCATTGGCAAGTAGCTGCGGGAAGTGGAATCGGCTGAGGAGTAGTAGCAAATTATGGCTGCTTGTTTGGTGCCGGGATAACAAGGTGAAGGCCGTAAAAACAAGGCAAACAGCTGCCGATAGGATGAGGATCAGAAATGTACTTTTGGCATTACCAAAATGCCGAATCAACATAATATTCTCTGTCAGTATTTTATTTTGTCTTGTTCATAGAATCTTTTATAGTTTATAGACGGCGAATTTTAAGGTATTTTATGAATTTATTTTTTATTCATTAATATTATCAAAGCCTTTTCATTTTATTATACTAACCATCATTCATGTAGTACGTGAGAAGGTGCTTTTTGAAGCAATAATTTTGTATTCATTAGAAGGCTATGATATAATAAAAATGAGGTGTACAACACAAGAGTACTTGCCCTATTATTATACCTAACATAAGCAACTAATAATAGGAGAAAAGGAGACACCGATGAATCATTCCCGAACCAAGGAAATCGCGGCCTTGCAGCTCAACGAAGGAAGGCTGACGTTGAGACGTTTTGAAGTTTTTCATTCTCAACCTTAAACCGCAAATTAATGGCGCCTAGTCTCTTAAAAATATTATTCGTTACTGGTTACTTACTGGTGTTCCAACAATTTTCTTTTGATTTTTTTCTGATTTTTTTTCTGATTCCGCTTCTCGGCGCTTACGGCGTGGTTAAATTTCCTTTTTTTTGACGCGCTGCATGATCGGTGAAGCTTTCTGAGGCATCTGCCGCCGACTCTTTTTTTTTTGTATTTTGAACCTGATAGCCGCCCTGATGATGGACCACTAGTCCGAAACTAGTTGGCAAAATAGTGATAAAATAATAATTTCACCAGCTTGTGTTTGTTTTCGACAGTTCACATTTTGCACATACGAATATGGTGCATGGACTATACCAGCAAAATCAATTTTGCAAACTCAACATCAATTAATATCATTGCCCGTCGTTTTTTTTGTGAATGCTAACGGGGGTTGAAAAAAACGAAATTTGATGAACAGAAGTTGCGAGGCGTGCTGTTGTTGGACATGCGAGTGCCTTCGGTTTAGACGCAATAACTTCGCCTCTTGCAAGCATATTCATTTTTTGTACATAAATTCCCCACCTGATGGAAGAAACAGTGTCTCGTTTAACTAGCAACCGTCTTCACAGGATAGACATCGGCCACAGCTATAAAACGCCCCGTTATTGCGAGCAGGAGGAGGTTTTAAACCTGATCAAAAACGAATTGCTACAAATGATCATATGGGCACATGGGCAGCCATCACGAATGCAATACAGCTTTCCGCATGCTCATGGCTGGTTCCAGCATGGTTCCAGCGATCGGAAGTTCGAAAATGCCCCGATATTCTTATTAACCAACTGGCAACCGTGGAACAAAGTCGCCTTTCAATAAGACTTTCCTCTAACAAGCGTCATTGTGTCTGCCTTCAGCTGATTGTCGGCGTTATGGCAAGCCGTTAAACATCGTCTAATAAAAATCAAACGTTGAAATGTGGATGAAAATATATCGAAAAATCAAACTGGCAGAGCTAGAAGTTGTTGCTGGGTCTAATAAAGGCGCAACCTGTAAGAAATATGCAACCAGGAGCTTCCAGGGTGCTCGGTGCTTGGCTTTGAGTTGCATACTCAATGGGTATTAAATTGTACATCGAGGCGATGTCAGCGGTGACAAAGCAAGTATTCGGTTTAATTTGTTTTGGATTGGCAGTTAGGATTTTTCGCAATTCGCAATCTATCTAGCGCAATCTAGAGACTGTATCGGGAATCGGGAAGGCCTTGATGTTGGCGAACAGCGACGGGATAGCACGGATAGTCCGTTTCATCCGGATGTTGGCTTCCTTGATGGCAGTCCGGTAGCGAAGGTCGCTATCTAGCCATAACCCCAGGTACTTGAAGGAGGCGACGACGTCCAGCGTTGCTCCATTTAACGTCAGGTTCAGAGTTCTCGGCCCCGGGCTTCGTTCAAAGACCATCTTGACATTCTTGGTTTTCCCTATGTTGATGGACAGACCGTTCTCCTCTGCGTTGCATTTCTGCCGGGGTGTCGGCCATAATCAAAAAAGAAGAAGGCAGGGCTGTAAATCCAACGAGAACGTAAATTCAAAACAAGAAGGAACAAGAAGGCGTAAAAGAGAGAGAAGGGAAGGGGTTTGAGGCGGAAAATGCACGCCAAAAGGGCGACTTTGACCGGTAATTAAGATTAAAATTAAATCGTAAACATTAAAATTTCCGTTTATTCTGACACCTGACATCTTTTTTTCGTGTTGCAAACATTTCATTTTTCATCAGGTAGATCGTTCTTCATCTTCGGACCACGGTTTGGTAGGGTTATAGTAGTTGCTTCATACACCCGCAGATTCGTGTTCCTGACAACGTAATTACGATGAAGGATGAAGACCTGGACAACTACAAAATTCACTGGTGTATGAAACTTAAAATCTAGATTCTAGATATGCCAGGCTTCTCGAATTCACAAATGTTTTGAAAAAAATGGCATTTAACCGGATTTTCTGTACAGGCATTTAAGTTAATAAACAAGCGCGTCAATATGATGTCGTCATACTCATCCCATACGCAGCTGATAAAATATACCCTCAGATGAATAAGATTCGAAAAATGATTGCTCATTCCTTTCCTAAAAAAATTATGTGCAAAATTGTTTCAATATATGGCGCGAATCAGCTAAGGCGTGCCTTCTGTTCAAACAAGGCGAAGTACTCGAAACCTATTTTTCATTGGAGCGTTAAACGATGACGCACCCACAAGAAAAGTAAATAAACACACCGAATCGAGAAAGGTTTATTGCTCAGCGGCTATATATAAGACCCTCAAACAGTCGGTGTGAAAGTTGAACACTCTTCCTCGTTTTCAAATAATTTGCGAAATAAATATGATGATTTACAAGCTCCTTGTCGCTTTCGCTCTTTTGGCAACCGCTTATTGTAAGTTTGCATGTTTTTCATTCAAGTTTTGTCATTTTTACCCTCAAATTTGAAAAAAATCTTTTAAGGCCAAAATCTGACTGAAACTGTTCCGTCATTGGACGACGACTATTACCAGTCTATTCCTTGCAAGAATGACAGCGGCACTCTTTATACAAAGGCTTACCGCTGCTCTGGCTTTCACATATGCGCAGATGGTTCCGACGATCGTGATTGCGACAAGTGCGATGAAGACTTTGCTTTCCAATGCAAGAAGGACCGCCAATGCATTGGCAGGTACCTCGTCTGCGACGGTGTGAAGAATTGCGATTCCGGCGAGGATGAGGATGAAAAAACTTGCAAAGACCACAAATGCCCCGAGGGCAAGCGCAAATGCAACGGACCACGCAGCACCTGCCTCTACGAGAGTTGGTTCTGCGATGGTATGGAGGATTGTCCCGGAGGTGAAGACGAACAGGGCTGCCCAGCTACTACACCTTTCCCTGCCGATTTGAACAGCAACAACGGTACCGAACCTTTTGAAGGTTGGAACAACAACGGTACTGAAATCTTTGAAGGGGGGAACAACGGCACTGACGTTGGTACCATGGCTTGAACTGCTGGAGTCTTTACCAATTCACCTCCACCCCTATCCCTCTAAATTGGACACTCGTCCTAAAGCAACTGCTGATATTATGATTTTAAGAATTAATAATATGATTTTGAAACTCTTCGGTGGAGGTCAAATTAGGACCCAAGTAGGAACCATCACAAATAAACACCCGCATCACAGCAAATTGAACGAAAAGCTAGTGTTTTCTTTGTGATTCTGATTATATTCATTATTCAAGCTACTAAATAAAATGGGAGTTTCCTTTATACAATCATCAGTGCATTTTTAACAACATTGGCGGGCGGAAGTTATAGGCGGAAAACGACAGCTGAACAATCACGAAACGACGGCTAAAAAGGCGCCGCTTTGTGTAATTAGAGAGCATGGCAACGCTAATACACAGGCATGAATTCTTATCATTCCACAAGCTAAAAACTAAGAATTTAAGTTAATTTAAAATTTTATATAATAGCTTTTATAAATACAGTCAAATACAGGCTTTGAATTTTCCTACTAAAATGTTCATATTCCAACGCTTTCTTACAACTTTGTTTCTACTGCTGATGTTCATTCATTCGATAACTTCAGGTCTGATTTTTGTCTGATTTTTGTTAATAAAAAGCTATTATTTTAATTTTTGTAGCTCATACTAAGCCGTTGGACAATCAAAACAAAAAGGTCCATGTAGTTTTGCGAGAATTCATCAGAAGTAAAACAGATGATAAGGAGATTTATGATCCCTATTTACACTGGCTTCCCGAATTAAAAAATGACAGATTCGATAAAGAATAAAGTTCTCCCACCAAATGTTTCGTCGTCAATTTCTGTCCTGTTTTTATTAGTAGTTTGCGCTAAATTTACGACAAAGTAGCATTCAGCCTTCATCTTCACACAAAGTTATTTGTCTGATCACTGAGCGGTACAGAGAGCGAAATAGTTGACAAGTGTCTGATATTATATAGTGATATGAGAGCAGCAGAAATCCGATAATTTTGACTAAAAAACATGTACGTTTCCTGAAGTATATTATATCTGTTGCCGACGAAGGGCGATAATACTACAACTTTATAAAGCGGGCGTGTGTATGTTTGCTGATCATGTTTAATGTGTACTCACCGTCTTGTTTTTTTTCATCATCATTCATTCTGTACCTGTCATTCGACGATGAGGATGTTTTTCTGTAAAACTCGATATTATCATTTCAGAAAAAATATTTTACACGCAGTTTTACTCGCCGCACTGCAAGCAATTAAAGGTGATGCTTATTATTATTATTTAATAAAAAAATATTATTTTTGAAAATTAACTTAATATTCTTCTTAGATTGTCAAGGGCAATATGCAGGCGATTACATGTATGCTGATCCGGTAATGGTGCGCCGCCATGAATGTACAAATTCGCCGTCGGTGACCTATCTTGAAGCTGAACGGTGCAACGGCTGGATATCGTGCCCCGATGGCTCGGACGAAGAAGCCTGCCCGAACTGCCAGGCCGGCCTGCTTGGCGTCTACCACTGCGTCATTGATAGCCGTTGCCTGGCTAGGCGGCGGCTTTGCGACGGTGTCAAAGATTGTTCGGACAGTTCTGACGAAGCAAACTGTTCGAAGAACGACACGTGTTTCAAGTGGGAACAACGATGTCGCAACGGCCAGTGCATCCTCAACTATAACAGATGTGATGGCCTCGCTCAGTGTTCGGACGCCAGTGATGAGGCAGATTGCCACGAATTTGAAAGACAGCAAGCGAAATTAGTGAGTACGGAAAACGATTTTTGGCAATCACTGCCGAAAACAACCGAGAAGAAAGAGAAGAAGAACTCGTTTTTTTCTCAATTCTTTAGTTAATTTTTAGTTTATTAACCGGGCTTAATGGGGAAATCAGGCCAGCCAAATAAATATGAACGGTGTAAATGTAATTTTTTCTTCGTCCACTTTTCTCCATCACTTTAATAACATTCTTTAAATTCCTGGTGAATCCCGGCCGTTCTCGTCCCCGCCTCCACCGTAATGTCCCCCGTTTTTGTTGAAAAATTTCTGCAAGATTTTCGCACGCTGGAAGACAACCCGATTCGATGTCAATCGGCAGCTTCAACTTGTCGCGTCCACTGCGAGAGACTGCGATTGAGGAGAGGACAAGACTGAAAAAAAATCATTACTGAAAGATAACCAGTGCCCCGAGCTAACACAGAAAACGTCAACGACGAAAGCGAAGAACAATAGCCCATTTTTCCTCAATTTGTTAACTAATTATTACTTTATTACCGGGTTTTATAGAGAAATCAACAACGATACGGTATTCCAGTCCAGCCTAATAAATGTGAACAGTGTAAATGTAATGTTTTCTTCATCCACTTTGAGCTGCTTGGCAAGCGGTAAGATTAGCGTAAATAACCCCAGAGTCCTGAGCATTGAAAAATAATGGTACAATTAAACGTCTAATTTCTAATTGTTCACAGTTAAATGAAGAAAATTACGGTTTCTGCGTCTTTGCAGTGTGGTTTTGAGTCGCCACTGATTCCGTTGAACCAATCCACAATGTTTGCAGGATCGATGTGGCTGTATTCGGGACGGCAGGCTAGGGTCGGAGGCGATGCGCCCGTGTTGGTGCAAAGATGCCAGCGCTGAATTAGATAGAATTTGGATTAAAAATTTCTGGGTTTATTAAAAATACCAATGATGCGCTAGTACAGTCGACTTGAGTTTCCCACGTTCTTATTTTTCCATCAGGCAAGCGAAGCTAAAAAATCATGTTTATAATTGAAATTTTGAGAATTAAGTTTTATTTTGAAAATAATTGAATTTCTGTTTTACGGGAGTTAACGTATTCGTACAGCCGATTCGATCCGTTAAACAATTGTTGGAAAGCTCTGGATTTGCCGGATCGTAACAAATGTAGTATTTAAGCGTCGCTGAGCAGTTGCCTTTGTTCTGCCAGAACACAGTTGCCGATTGAAGGTATTCTTGTTGATTACTGTTGACAACGCCGTTAGTGTTCACCAACGGGATGCAACTTTGGGCTGAGGGCCGGCACATGACGCGTCCGGAGCTGTAAACGATGCAGCGCTTGTAGGTTCCGACCTTGTAAGCGTTGCACAAGGGAAGAGTCGCAAAATCAGTAGCCGGCGGGACCTGGAATTATGGCTCAACGTAGATAGAAAATTTGAAGGTAAATATGGAGAAACCTGAGCCCAAGACGAATTTGAGGACGTGTCGATTTGATTGCAGCCCATGAAATCGTACTGACATGTGAAACGGTCCTCTGGTTGGGTGTAGCAGGATATGAATCTCTGAAAATAAATTGATGCAGATTTGAAGAAATTAAAGCGTTACTGATCTGGAAAGAACCTCGTCGGCTAGACAAGCCGCGTAATTTCCGTAGAAACTATTACCCACGGGAGCCTGTAGAAAAGTTAATGTGTTATACAAATAACGAATTCTTGTAATGTGCCGTAAAAATTACCGAAACGTAACTAGTCCCTAAAGATGAGCACGCCACCGACTGAGGAATGCATTGGCGTACCAAATCTTGGAGGCTGACGCATCTCTGATAGAAACCGGAGACTGTAGACTGAACACATTGGGAAATTCAAAACTCAAAACAAAAATCAGTTTTCATCATTCATCATGCCGCTCACGTTTGAGTAGTTTTGACATTGCGCAAAAGATTGGAAAATGAAGCCTGATGGTTGGGCGGTTAGATTCGACGCTACGTACGAACACGTAACAAGCTGGCTGGAATCGTAAGGCAGGCAGGAAGTTCCGTTTGCCACGTCAACGCATCGAATCCATTTGTTGGTCTGAAAAGACTGGCAATCAGTCTGGCTGGCGAAGAGGGTGCTCGATTGAATCTTCAGACAAAAAGGAATGCGATTTCTGAGAGAAACGCCCACGAAAAATGAAATCTCTTACTCTGAAAGTGGGAGATGGGCATCCTACAGAATCTAAAGGGCAAGTGGAGTAGAAGCCTTGACTTGCAGTTGTAGCTCTTAAGGTGGCGTTGTAGCAAAGAATTGTCGGCTGTAAAAAATTGTTGGTGAAGATCTGAGATACTTCAAAAAAAGATCAAATTCTTACAGACAAAGCCAAGCATTCAGCAACAGTTTTAGAGACAGCCACCAAACCACCACTGCTTCGAGCTTGAGCTGCATTCGGGGACTGCTGTTCAACGGATGGCCGACAACCAGCTTCAACGGGGCGGCAATTGGTGATGTTCGAAAACGGGCTCGGGGCGATGCCGATGCAGCGAACAAAGCCAGCCGTCTGTTTACATCAGAGAAAATTAAAATAACCAGGTCAAACTGGACCAAATAAACTTACAGAAAATGAAGAGCAGGCGGTGAAAGTGGCGAAACCTGATGCGACAACGATTTTGCCAAGTGCAGCTGTGCAGAGATTAATATCGGGCTGGCACGTGCCTGGCGTAGTTCCAGAACTCGTAAACGTGTAACACAGGGTCCACGAGACGTAGTTGGAGCAGACTTGGTTGTCCGAAAAAGGGGTTGAAGGGTTCAAAACTTCGCTACCCAGACAGGTGGAAACGCTGTTGGTGGAAGTCCGGCAGATGAAGCCACCATTTGCGACGCAGCGCCAATAATTGTAAGTCACCACCTTAACAGCAGTTGGCGTTTCCACACTTGCTTTACAGGCTGAAAAAAATCGAAAAATTAGGAAAAGATTCTATCGGTTAACTTAACTAACCTCCGGCAACATTGAGCCGGAAAGCGGTGAATACGGCAGTGATGGCGATTAATTTGGCAATTGAGAAGCAATTTGTTGAAAATTTCATTGATAATTTGTTTGCACTTAATTTAACACGTGTGTCAATGTGGTAATGATGATGATGATGTCAGTGCACCGAGAGCACGCGTATGAAGAAGATAAATAACTGCAGGTGCTTTATGATTAAGGTGCGGCCGGCATTGGTGCGCACGAGTATTAAGTATTAGTGAAACACTCATTAAACAAGTGGCTACTGTCAGTTTTGGCATAAATTGACGATAAGCCGTTAGGTGGTCTGATGATGCAAACAGAAAAACTATGAAGATAATTTAAAAAGAAAATTCTTTATGTGTTTTTTAATCCTGCTTGTGAACATCCAGGCAGAGAAAAAACTTTACAAAACTGAAGGCACTGAATGCTAATAAATTAATTGCATAACATTTAGGGCTCGAGACCATGATCTCTGCCTGGAAATCTTTCGATTCAGCTTAAAAAATCAGGGGGCTACGAAAGAATTAGTAAGGCTTGGGTTATAACAGTGCCAGAATTAGAACCGGTAAGGCTGTGGGAGTTCGAAAAAACGGTGTAACACTCAACCGGAAACCGGAAGCCACGAAAAGGTCGCCCGAAAACGGTCGCCGCCGACGACGTTGCAAAAGTGTCAACAACATTGCTGCAGAGTTTGGACAAAATCGATGTTTACCTCATCTTGAAGGAAAAGTTGAAGCTGCATCCTTCCATACAGGCTTCAAATTCTACAACTCTTGAAAAAGGGTGATAGCAAGTAGCGCCTTATTTTCGTCAAATGGCTGTTGGTGATGCTTCTGCGCGACCCGATGTTTTTGCAGAAAGTTTTGACAGGTGACGAGTACTACTGAAAACAAATAGAAAACAAATAGCCAATTGCCAATTCATCAAGAAAAATTGAAAAAAACTAGATTTACTTTCTGATTTCTGAACTACGAACTACCGTCCACCGTCTATGGCTCTCGAATCTATCTTCGGAATTCAACTCAAATATCACGTACTTTTCAGTTCAAAGCCCCTGTGTGAGTTCAGCTTCGAATCCTGGGCCACTTTTCGTGACTTATCTCAATATCTCAAAAGCTATCACGGGTAGCGGGTAGATTGTTTCTATATTTGGCTGCTTTGGTTTTAGATTTTATTGATTTGATTTGATGACTGACTTGAATCTGGCAGCACTCGTTGTCTACAAAGACAGCGGATTTAATACGCTGATCAGTTTTGAGTTCTCCAAAGGCGGCGTTGAACTCTCTTAATTTTAGCGGAATTCTTTTAGTAGCTTCTCTTCCGGTAGCAGAGGAAAGCGCAAAGCCTGGAGCTTTGAGAATATCGTGACCGAAATTAGCAAGAAATTAGAAATTAGAAGCGAAATTAGCAGCTGAATTGCGGCAGCAAACAAAGCGATATCAACAGATGTTGTCAATGGGGATGCGATTGTAAACGAACAAGGTCTTAACGTGTTTGTCGCCCGACAGCTTCTTATAACCGAAATGACGAAAGATATCTGGAGCTTCTGTTCATTTTTGTTACAATTTGTAACGCAATTTGGCGCATTTGTTCCGATTCGGCAGCGAAGGTAAGTATTTAGCTGATATTCCAGTGTACATATCATAGACAAACATGTTTCAGGTCGTGAACGGTGTTTATGTGAAGGTTTCCCAAAATCCATCTGCTAATTCAGCCAATTCAGTTTCCAAATTTCAAAATGACAGTGCTAAATAACTAATGATCGGAACGTTTATGAACGTTGTCGGTGCCTCTAAATAAATAAATGACGCCGACAAAAATAAAGCTCTATATTTCCATTTCAATTCAAATGTCGTGATAAACTCAGCCATTTGCAATATCAGAGCAAAATGGAAAGAACACAATAATACGGCAATTGCTTTGATTTCGATTTCAATTAACAACAAAGTTTTGTAACAAACATGGAAATCAATTCGCAAGAACTGGTGAAGTGTCATATAAAAACGAGATAATTTCAATCAACTCCTCCGTTGATGCCAGAGGCGAAATCAAATTTTTGATGGACTCTAATGAAAAGCACCCTCCGGAAAACCAGTTATGAGGATAGTCAAAATCTTTACACGTCTTGATTTTATTTCGTTCCAACACAGGAATGAAGCAGTCTTTTCAATAAAACTCGTCAACTTGAGCTTTGCTTCCGGATCGAGTAACTGCTGAGTGCTGATGAAGTTGTCGTTGAATCTGCGGCTTTTTAAAAGAAGAAGAATGTTTATTTTCAATTTTCAAATTCTCTTCATTCAGTTTCACTTTTTTGGGCTAACTTCAACAGGTAGTTGGGATTCGCTCGGGAGCCAACGATGAGTCATAGTGTTCTGCTGGTTGTTCCATTATTGATGAGGAATCAGCCGAAAAAATCAATAATCACCTTACACCTTACTATTTTATTACCAAAATGTTGTGATCCATCGTGCACACGAAAAAATCGAAAGCCTGTAAGTTAGCAATTTTCTGCGTCGCCAATGTTGTTAACTCGTAAATTGATAAGAAACTGGTTTTTAAGCATGTGTGTTTTTTATTGTTTACAATTTTTGATACTTAAGCAAATAGGCACGTGCCAGTGGTAGGTGGCATGCGCTCCAGATAGCATGACTCACAACAAAATCCTGAAGCTAGTGAAACCGGTTCATTCCAGATGTGGACTGCTAAAAAATGCTAAAAAATGTCGCTTTTTTCGTCCTATATGCAAAAAAACGAATATCACCCAAAAAAAGAGCACGGATTTTTTTGTATCGATTTAATAGAAACATAAATTCAATTTCGACACATACTGTCACGAAGCTGTCTTCCATTGGCTGCTGAGGTAATTGGCTTTGGTTGATAATGACGGCGAGAAAATGAAGCTTCCTATGCTACTATTGATCGTAACTCGTGAGATAGATTTACAACAAGACGTGAAATATTCACCCGCCGTATTATAAAGCCGCCATGTTCAAGCTACTATTAAGTGTATCTCTTATTTTATGCGGAGCAATTGCGCCAGTTCGGTGCGCCAAAAAGCAAGCCAAACTTTCGATACTGGCCTAATCGGAAATTACAACGTGCCAGATCAATACGCCTACCCGTGGCGTGGACCAGGTAGGACAGTCAACGCTTTAAAAGAAGATCTCGAGAGCAGGCGCTGTATATTGGCTGCTGCAAAGTACATTCTGGACAACGTCAACGCTCGACAGGACATCTTACCAGATTTTGAGTTGGAACTCCATAGCCCATCGAAATACGAAGCAGTAATGTATTCCGCAAGACAATTGTTTGATTACGATGATTTTGAGGATGCCAGCTCCACGCCGAAATCGCCAGTTTTTTTGTCACCGACAGTCGCCTGCTACCAACAGAATGCACCGCAAGCGCATCAGGCGTTAGCAACAGTAAGTTATCACCTAGGCTATTCGTTAATGTCGTCGGTAAATTGTTCAGGTGTTAACACGTATTTGCAAACACTTATTCAAACCGAATTCACTGAACCTGCAATTTACGAGTCTGTATACAACATCAAATTGGCGATGCTGGCTTTCATGAAGCACCCACTTGGAGGTAACTGGCGCCAAGTAGGTGTCTTGGTTGAATATGCGACGAATAGAATTGAAAGATACTCCGCTAGTCTTACAAAGTGGATAGTCGATAATGGAATTTCCATTGTCATCAATCTTGAAGGAACTAACTATTTTGAGATATTCAGACGTTTCGCGGCGAGTAAGGCTAGAATAGTTTGGATTATTGAAGTACACCCGGGCTGCAGTTTTTGCGCTATGATATGGTGCGCCTCATATGTGGCCGGTTTCTCCGGACCCCGCTATCAGATTCTATTCTCTGACGATCAATGCCTCTACTGCTCCAACTTTGCGGCCAGCGACAACCCTGCAAATGACACAGTATGGAAAAACTTTCCTTACAAAGACCACTGCGACGTGAAAGCTTTTAGGAAACAGATTGCCATTTCGCTATCAGTTATATCCAAGGGCTCATTCTACAATTTAACGGAAGATGATCCGTCATACAATAGAGATACCTACGTATTCTACGACAGCTTCAACAGCTCTAATTTTAGAGCGCTGCTGGACAAACAGAAATGCAGCCGAGAAATAATTTACGTTCAGAACCAATTTCTCGGCTTTTCGCTCGCTTTAATGTCCGCCATCTTTTTGATCAACGCAACAGAAAAGCGACTACGCGAACACCACAATTCAAGTCTCCTAACCCTTAAAGACAGGAGAGAGGCTTCGAAGATAGTCTCTGAAATTGCAACTGAATTCAATTTTCCAGGAACCTTCGGTCCCCGCTATGACGATTATATTCGCAACAGTTACGTATTTCAAATGAAGCTCGACAAAAGTGGAAGCGCCTATGAGCCCCGCTTCTTGGCCCTGATTTCACCATATAGTGGGGGTGTTTTCTCTTCAAATGTGACACTTCACAACTTCACAATCCTTGAACCGGCCGTGTGGGGTACAACTAACGGTCAACCCCCAAAAGACCTGTCACATGTTGATCATCGCCGAGGCGATATCGGAGTTGCAGCAGTTGTCGTGCTTTTGATAGCTTCTTTGCTGGTGCTCTGTCTTCAAGTTACCGCCATAATCGTCTGCACAGCTAGACAGTTTCTTCGCCGGACCAAAAAGGAAAGTTATTTCGATTACTGGAATAATAATATCATCATCTTTGGATGTATTTCACTAACCATCTCTGCAATTTTCTTGACTACAGGGAGCACATTCTTTCCGAATGAGATCTGCTTTTTTAGACCTTTAATTATCATTCTGGGGATTGCTCTTGTTAATTCTAACCTGTTCATGAAAGCGTGGAAGCTGAACGATTTCACCCACGACTGCAGGTACATATCGAGAAGTTATCGGGCAAAAGTGAAATTCGACGTTAACGCTCACGAACAGAAACGGGAAACTTCGATAAAAAAGAATCAAACTGAAATCAGCAGAAAGTCTATCGCGATAACAATAGCACATCTACTTCCAACTGTAATCTGGCTAGCTGCAGACCCGATGCACCTCAAAGTGAGGATTGATTTCGAAAACGACCCATTATATGACCTGGAAGGGGACACTTACTACGATATCAGAAGAGAGTGGTGGGAATCCAGTAGTCAGTTTTTCTGGATCGGATTTTGTATGCTTCTCCACTTTTTCTTGATGACGATTAGTCTGGTACTTTGTGTTTCCCAAAAGAAAAACGCTAAATTTGTTAGAGGCCGTTTCTTGTCTGAAATCAAACTTGTTCGATTTGGAACCGCCAATTTTCTTGTTATCCTGGCGTTCTCGCTACTTCTTATGCTCGTCTTGACGGAACTTCCAGGCGAACAATTACAGGTGATTGGCGTTTGCGCAGTTCTAATATTATATTCGGTATCAACAATGTTAATTGTCTGCAATTCTTTACTAGCTCAATTTATAACCAGTAACCAGTGAATGACTGGTTTTTAAACTGGACCAGTTCATCTTACGATAAGCTATGAGCATAGGGTCATACGTTAAAGTAGACTTTCCGGCTCCTGTATTGCACGTACACGAAATTGAGAACAATAAAATATCATAGAGTTAAAGATGAGTTGATGGAAATGCCTATTTAAAATCCTTCTGCCCAACTGCTGGGTTTTGTTTTCCCACCAGGTTTCGTTTCACCTACAGTCTGTTCAAGATGACGGCATGTATGACGGAGGGCGATCCAAAAGGTAAACGTAAAAGGTTTCCGTTCAGCAGCGTGTTGACATGATTATTTGGTGGCGCGCCGTTTTAGCTTTCTTGTAGCAACGCTACAGGAAGTGCAGAGATATCCTGATCGACAGCCACCTTCGAAGAGAACGCTTCAATTAAATTTTGATAGCTTTTAGGACGGTGATAATTTATAGCTGGAAATATGTAAATTTACTTTCGGTAAAATGCACGACCTTTCATTTTAGGCCACGTTGGCGATAGAGAACGAACAGGCACGTCACGCAAAGAAAACTGCAAGAAAAACAAGCTTGGCTACCTTCTTCATGAAATGAATTTTCATCCCTACAAATTATGGCCTACTCAGGTTTTGAAACTATGGGACTACCTTGAAAAAGGCGAGCACAGTTTGGTTGTTGTCAGCCCTGATTGCCTTTGATTGACGAATCTCAACTTCTCCGCCGAATAATTGCCTATGAACAGACTTTTTGGACACACTGTATTCCAAAGAAACGCCGACAATCAGGCCCAATGGTATTTTAAAAATGCCTTTTCAGTTATTTATTCGTCACTAAATAATTAACAATTGTTTACGTTTTAGGTAGTTCATGAATCTAAGTGAGCTCCTGAGCTCCTGCTTCGTCCACCATATATTCGAATCCGTTGCCTATTGCAAAAAACTGTTGAGGAGTTGAGGCTGAGAAGATTTATGTCCACTTGTTTTGCACGACCAATGTTATGGATGAAGCGTCAACACTTTTTTCAAAATGGAACAAACCGAAGAGCTTTTTTGTCCCAACTTTGCTGAAATACCATTAA
>QZWR01000244.1:0-24116 GCA_004114325.1 Zoophagus insidians | reverse complement strand
ACTACGTCACTATCTGAAACATTCTCGACCCGATCGATCCACATGATTCTCCCGTGTTTCCCGATTCAAACCAGATATTCTTCCAAATCCGGAAATGGTGTTTATCCGACGTCACACCAGAAACTTCCACCTAACTCCAAAAATTCAATTATTATAATTATTATTTAACACAACAATATTTATAATTGCCCCTAACATGTCAGAGCTATTGGGATGGCTCATGACAAACATCGGCGACAGTAAAAGATTCAACATAATAAAGCCATTTCTCGTAATACTGCTTTTGTCAAATCCAATTTTCAAACGTATTTATATTGATAGCAAATAATAAACACGTAAGCTCCATATCCAAATTCCCTAGTGATTTATGCAAATAGAAGAAAATAGCTTTAGATCGCTTCTCCCAAGACATTGTTCGGTACAAACTTATAGTCTGTTTCCCAGAATTAGCCTATTAGTCGTCGGATTCCAAAAGCTCCTTCAATATTTGATGAAGTAGCTGTCGTTGGCGTGCTTCAATCTCAATTTCTTTGAAGAGTTGGCTATTTTTTTCCCTCAGTAACTGGTTCAAGTGTCCGCGAATATAATTGTGGAAACAATTCACGACGCATTAATCGAGTAACGTTTTCGGCATTGGTTTGCGCTTTGTCGCGCTTCTCTTGAGCCTGTATCCATTGCTGATTGGCTGGGTTCGCTAACAAAAATAGCTTCATGATTCAACTGAAAAGGAAAAGGATAAGTTTTGAGGGAAAAAAGGTGATTTTTTTGTCAAGTAAGGTATTCCATTTAAATAAATATCGTTCGATTGGGTACTTTAACAGATGGGATTTAATGCATTTCAAGGTTAAAGGAGTCAAGAAAAGGTGTTTCAAAGGAAGAGGGGAGGTAACTTAATTTATACATTCAATCAAAATAATTTGTAACTTTTGAACAAGTTTTTCTTCTTTTAACAAAGGCAGGGTTGACATTGTCATTTCAGTCATCCTTGGGCTCAAAGATTGAATTTGACAAATTTCTACTTGTTCTGTGGCATTTTCATAAACTTGAACCTTCCATGAACCCCCTTCAATGGATAATGTGGTCCGAAAGTGAAGATTTTCCTAAACATGTTACTACAGGAATTGGATACGGTTTTACCTTTTGTAACCTGGTTAATAAAGCTTCGCGGTTCAAAGTTCCAGTCAACTTGTAGCCAGTTAATGTGGAAATGGGTTCATTGATGGTAGAATTCTTGAGGATTATTCTGGAACCTTCTCTCCAGAGGCATCCTTCGACATTGGTACCTTTTAATTTTGGATCATATTCTGCCCTCCTTGCCACCTATTTCATTTGATTAGAATGAAGCAAATAAATCAAAACCTCCTCATCTATCCAAATTGTAATAGGTTGCTTAAATCTTAGGGGAATGACATTGTTTGCAGCAGTTCCGATGTTAAGAATATTTACTCTAATGTTGGTACTATAATGGGTTAGTTTTATAAAAGGATAGAATAAACCTTAGTGAATTGAACAAGGGGCTCCTGGTACACTCATCAGGAAGGACCCATAAACGTGGATTTGAGTCACAATTTTCTTGTCTTTTTTTCAAGTCTGCAATTACCAGTTGCATTAGATCTTTGGAAGAAATCCGAATTTCTAACGGTGCAAAGATAACCTGACACTCCAGAGGAACATATGGTGTCATTAATTGTTCCACGTCGTTTCTGGGATCTATGTATGTGATTAAATCTCAAAAAAAAAGCTTGCCTAGGAATAAAATAGCCTTTGATTTATTCTTCCTCCAATGGTGTAACAAAGTGAATGAATCATGGCTTCTCAAAGTTTGATCAGTCAACCAAACAATGCAAGGTTCTTTGAAACTTTTCAAGAAATCAGGATTAGATAAATCCGGGTAATAACGCAAGAACTTTGCAAGAGCATCAGCAAAGGAAACATCCCACGACTCATCCAACCATTCTGAGCTTATTTGAAGATAATGACTGCAATTTTCACCCATTGGTCCAACAATGTAGAAAGGAATAATTTCTGGAACAATCAATCCAGAAGTAAAGAATGTTTTCAATAGGTAAAAAAATAAACTGTGACTCCAATATCCCACCATCAACAAGCTAGATGACTGCTTCAAACATTGAGACATCAGCTGTAAAAGTCTGCTTGTTGTACCCTCAAAGTCTGCATTAGAAGTAGCGAGAGAATATTTCAAAACGACGGTAGGGAAAGCATTATCCGTCAGCAGTTTAGGAGAAAACGGAAGGTGACATTGCTTCGACATATTGGAACAAGCTCCTATTACGTTAACCTATTACGGCATTAATGGAGTAAAACAAAAGACGAACAGTTTCAGTTAGATGAGATAATTGCCAATTTGAAGAACCTATGGTAAAGCCGGAAGGAAAGGGGATGGCGGTGAATCCATCAACAATTTCCTACGGTAAATATCTTTAGCAACGGGAGAATAAGGGAGGAGTAATACGGAAACTTGAAAATATCGAACTTGAATGATCTTTTCTAATAAATGGCTGACATCATGAGAAGTGTAAAACTTTTCAGATTCATTTATATCGCATCTGAATCATTAACTCCAGAAAAAGGTTGGATTAAATGGTACACAAATGATGGGACTTTAGATGCCAAATCATGAGCAAAACTATTGACAAGATTATTCAAGCGGAAACTAAAGAATTCATCAATCTCAACTTGACAAGTATAAAAAACCCAGCAAAAGTAACACATGCTTCTGTGGCAATTATTTGAGCGTTAAAGCGAGAATTTCGAGTAAGAAAGGGAAGGAAAAGCAACTTTTCTGGCACATCGCAAATAACTACGTCGATGCTTTCCAATTCCTCGATTAATTCAAGGGAATCCCACCAATTGGGCCCAAACAAGACACCAGGAGCAGAGGAATCGAGGGCCAAGTTGCTTTTAATTTCACAGGGGACATCTATCAGGACTTTTAAACCTGTAGAAAAGGACAAAATAGTCCAATCTTGATAGTATTTCTAGAGAACGGGACATTCAGTGAGAAGCAACAGTATATTTTACTAAAGACATAAATGAATTTCGGAAAATTATTTCACAAGGAAAAAAAGAAACTTGACCATTTCCAGACTCCTGACGTTCCTTGACTTGTTTGACTATCATGACTTCAGCAGCAGGTCACTCGTCATTGGCTGTAATGACTGCTTCCTCGATGTTATATTCTCCGATATTTGAAGCCACTCCGTAACATTCAAAGCACTTCAGAAAGAATAACATGAATAGATCGGCCGAAGCAATTGTTCCCAGCTCCAATTCCTTGCAACATTCCACCAGCAGGCTCAAGAAAAAAACCGAGAAGGGATCTGCTTTTGGGGAAGAAGATGTCGAAGTATCCATTGCTAGTGGACTTTCTACCCTTGGTTATGGCATGGCGGCTGCAGTTACCGGGGGCTGTCATTTGTTGGTTCAAAGTTCTTACTGGTTAGCCAGTAGTATTTATTCTCACCGATCAAGCCTGGATGAAGATTCCTTCAAAAGCTTCACCAGATCAATGCCTGAGAAATGTGGCACTAGACGTTCCTACTCGTCCTACCGACGATCCGTAGTCAAATCTACGGAGGATGAAGAAATGATGGGTTTTGGTGACGACGAAGATACCAGTCTGGTGATGGGACCAATGGTTGTTAACGAGATGAACGTTACTCCACCAGAAGATGATTGAACCACCAGCTTATAAACATGGAAGGTAGTGGGGAATTATATGGCTTTTTGGAAGAGAGGATGGTTTTATTTGAAAATTTACGTTTTTTATTATTTTAAGTTGTGGCTGTTGTCGCTGCTGTTGTAATGTGTCTGTGTGTGTGTTGTGTGTGTGTGTGTGTGTTGTTATTTGTGGTGATAATTTAATAATCGTTGTAGTAGTATTGAACGTCTTTGTTCTATTTATAGATGTTGTTATAACCTCCTTTCCTTGACTAAATACGGCATTAAACCTTCTTCCACCATGTATCCTCCTTCCTATGAAAAAGTGGCTCAAGATGTTGAAACCCTTGAGCCTAAACGTAATATATTAAGCGAAAAATCCATCAGTGAGGATTTACTAAAGGCCACTGTTTCTGACACCGATGATCCCACACTTCCAACGCTGACTTTACGCTTTTGGCTTATTAGCATTTCTTTCACGCTGATTGTTGGTTTTTTAAATCAAATATTTTGGTTTCGAGCTACTCCTGTCTCTGTGGGTCTTTTACCAGTACAATTGTTGACTTATCCTTGTGGTAAAGCCTTGGCAAGGTGGTTGCCTGTAAGAAACCTGCGAATGGGTGCCTTTTCCATATCGCTTAACCCTGGACCTTTCAACCCTAAAGAACATGCCCTCATAATGATATTTATCAGTGCAGCCTGTGTTTCAGCATACGCCGTAGACATCGTAACCATCAAACGCGTCTTTTACAAAAGTGATACGAGCTTCCTAAGTGCCTGGATCTTGGTACTCACCACTCAATGCATAGGCTATGGATTGGCGGGATTGGCACGAAGAATCCTGGTTAAACCTGCTTCCATGGTGTGGCCGGGTTGTTTGGTGAATATTTCCATGTTCAACGCATTACACGGAATTGGGGCAAAGGAAGATTCAGCACCAAACATGTCTCGTTTCAAGATATTTGGCTTCATTGCCGTGGTCACCTTCTTTTATCAGTTCTTGCCTCAGTATCTGTTCACCATGCTTGCTTGCATCTCCACACTCTGCTTCTTTGGCCCAAATGATAAAATTCTGAATGAATTTGGAAGTGGATTGCGTGGAATGGGAATATTTTCAATTTCACTTAGCTGGAGTAATGTAATGTACCCTTAGTTATTATTCGTTATACTAAGCGTGGTTAGATCGTCGCTTATCTAGGTTCACCAATTGTAACGCCTTTATGGGCACAGATTAACCTCTTTATGGGATTTGCCTTTTTTGTATGGATTGCTATTCCGCTGGGCTATTACACAAACACCTGGTCAGCTTTGAGCTTTCCCTTTTACAGCGCCAAGCTCTTTCAAACTAATGGTAAAATCTATGATCCACTCGAATTATTGGATCATCAAACATTTGCTCTAAACGAAGCCGCCTATCAAAGCTACGGCCCTTTACGGTTAACCTTTCTCTTTGCTCTTACTTACGGAGTGGGATTTGCCATGTTAACCTCTGTCGTTACCCATACCATTATTTATCATGGCAAGGATATTTGGCGAAGGCTTGGTCATGTTGAACAAGATATTCACGCTCGTCTAATGGATCGTTATGAAGAAGTGCCAGATTATTGGTATCTGTTGGTATTTTTGACCATGTTTTCCTTGGCTTTCTTATCATGCGCAGAGATGAATTTGCCCTGGTGGGGATTAATCTTGGCTGTGGGGCTTTCTGCGTTCTTCCTAGTTCCTAATGGAATTGTTAGTGCTATTACCAGTCAGTCAATAGGTCTTAACATTGTGACTGAATTCTTGATTGGTTATTTATTACCTGGTCAACCCTTGGCCAATGTCACCTTCAAGACATATGGACACATCAGTCTAACCCACGCTCTTTCATTCTTGCGTGACTTGAAAATGGGACATTACATGAAGATTCCTCCTAGACATTTATTCGTTGCCCAGATTAGCGGTGCCTTGTTGGCAAGCACAATAAGCACATCCACTGCTTATTTGGTTTATTTCTTTGTTCCAAATGTGTGTCAAGATCTTGATTCGGCGGAATGGGGATGTGGACAGGGTGCAGTGTTTTATTCTGCCAGTGTGGTATGGGGAGTGATTGGACCTGCAAAGATGTTTGGAGCAGGCTCGCTTTATGGACCGCTTTTGCATTTCTTTTGGTTGGGAGCCTTGGCGCCGATTCCGTTCTGGTTACTATCGAGAAGATATCCTCACTTATCGTGGCTAAAGTATGTTCATATGCCACTGTTCTTTGCTTCTGTCAACACCCTACCGCCTGCAACTTCAGTGATGTACGTAAGCTGGTTGCTTTGTGGCATTTTGGTGTATCGGATCATTGCAGCACGGCGAAGATCGTTTCTTGTAAACTATGGATATTCAATTTCGGCTGGGTTGGACACTGGAGTTGCGTTTTGTACATTATTTATATATGCATTGAGTATTTTTTATGGAAGGATTGAGTGGTGGGGAAACGAGGATACTTGCAAAGCAGTCTGATTTCTGTTGACATTGCAATTAATAATAAACATGGTTTCTGCCAAACATGCTTCCTCGACACCAGCACCCAGTGGTACGACCATCCCCAACAGCAGTTTCAACCGAATATCCATACGATACAACCAATCTGTCTATGGGGCAACCAACGAAGCCACCCAACCAGCAGTACACCGTAAAACCAGCAATAGCAGTGGGATTGGCAGCAGTTTGGGCGATGGCGAAGATTATCGAGAACCAGCTGCACCGGTTCCTGCCATGTACTGGAGCAAACCAGTGACATTTGGCAGGTATCCACCCAAGGCACTTCGGGCGCATTCGATGGTGCTTGTGAATGATGGCCAATTGTTTATCTTTGGCGGATGCGATGCCCGGGTTTGTTTCAAGGAACTCTACATTTTTGATGCCGGTAAGTACCTCCTTCTCCTTTTGCTAATCCTGCCTGCTCACGAAGATACCATGTACTGGACCAGTCCTCAGACTACTGGACAAATCCCTTCACCACGACGTGCGCATTCCTGCACGCTGGTAGAAGGCCGATTTCTTTATGTGTTTGGTGGTGGTGATGGGCCGAATTACTTTAATGACCTTTATGTGCTAAACACCGAAACCTTGGTCTGGGTAAAGCCTGAACAAAATGGCGATGTTCCTGGGCCAAGACGAGCACATACCACTTGCTTCTACAATCGTTGTATTTACCTCTTTGGAGGTGGTGATGGAGCCCGAGCCCTTAATGATACATATCGATTAGACACCAGTATGTTGTTTATGTGCTTGACAGTTTATCGATGGGTTTAGCGGATGTAACAAATCTTCGATGGCAAAGGTTAGAAACTTCTTTTCCTCCGCCTGTTCCTAGAGGCTACCATTCAATGACGCTGGTTGGATCCAAATTGGTGGTGATTGGGGGATCGGACGGGCAAGAATGCTTCAGTGACTGTCATTTTCTGGATTTAATAACACTGACCTGGCATCCCATTCCACTTCAACAAGTCCTGCCCAGATTAGCCCATTCAGCCACATTGGTAGGAAGCTATCTCTTTGTTATTGGGGGACATGACGGTCTTCGCTATTCCAACGAGGTGCTTTTGTTTAACCTGGTTACCATGACCTGGGAAACCCGCAAAGTGTTTGGCAAAGAACCTTCTGGGCGTGGCTACCATGCCGTGGTTCTTTATGATTCCCGGTTGTTTGTTTATGGCGGATATGACGGAAGTACGGTGTTTGATGAGGTCTGGATCTTGGAACTGAGTGCCTCTGCTTATTTGCCTCAAATTATTAATTTTGAAATGCAAATGTTGCTGCCTTCTTGATCAAAAATAAGGAAATAATTTATTTTACATTCTCCCAATAATAATACGTCTTATACACTCTTTTTGGCCAGACATATGTTCAATTCCCAGTAAGCTTCCACCGACTCTGCCTCTTGGATCCATCGGAAAAACACTCGATCAAATTCCTCGGCACAGATACCAAATCTCGACACCACCTTGGATTTCATGCCAGCAATTAATTTGTGGAAATATTCAAACGACATTTCGCCAATATCTCCGCCCCAATTTCCCGTTGGAATTCGCACTGATACCAATTCCAACTGTCGAAATCCACTCTTGGCCAACACATTGCCAATCACCTTGGACATTGATTTTAATTCTACCTGTTGTTCTAGGTAGAATTCTTCAAACCAGGCGTTGATTTGTGCTCCCGCCGGTCCACAATTTCGATGCAGAAAGCACGGATCCATCAGTTCCAAAACCCCGTCAAACCTCAACACTCGGTACAAATCTCGGAAATGTGCTTCCATCCTCGGTCCAGGAATGGATAAATAGTAATGTCTCTGGTGGATATAGTCAAATTGCTCTTCCTTGAAGGGAAGCTTTTTCTCCAACAACAAGTGATGGTGGAACTGACAATTCAGTGGTAGAATGGAGGTTGGATGCAGCGAGGTAGAATCAACACCATGGAAAAACATTTTTGGATAGGAACTCGCCATTTCCTACAAAATCGTTTAATAATCGTCGTTAAAAGAGAGAGGAGATTACCAATAACCAAACTCCATTTCCATGTCCAATGTCCAAACACGTAGCTCCTTGTGACTTGTTCAACGTCTCCAACTTGGCCACATGGTTGCGACCTCCCAAAAGCTTGCGAAAGAGGTAGTGTTCCTGATCCAGCTGATTAATCAGGTCCAACTTTTCCGATATCTTCGAGTATTGCGGCATCTTCTTCGCAATTAGGGGAGGTGAAGAAATGCTCAAAAAGGAACTTCTTTTACTTGACGGTTCGGGGTTTGGCAGTTTCAGCGGTAAGCTCGGTGCCGAGGGAGGTGGCATGGTAGGCATGGGTGGTGCAGGAATCATAGAAAACGGCAATGTTACTGGAGAACTGACCAATTCTGCTTCTTTTGAAAAGGAAAACGTGCTGTTAGAGGACCAGGACAATCGTTGTGGCAGTGCTA
Organism: Zoophagus insidians; assembly: GCA_004114325.1. NCBI lineage: Eukaryota > Fungi > Zoopagomycota > Zoopagomycetes > Zoopagales > Zoopagaceae > Zoophagus > Zoophagus insidians. The sequence goes on along the minus strand of QZWR01000244.1, from coordinate 15,490 downwards.
ATGTGCTAGTCGTTCGAGACTTGCGAGATTGATAGAACTTGGAAGAGGAAGACGAGTGTGTTGTACCCATAGTGAATATGTTAATTTAAGGACAGGGAGAGAGATAAGAAGGAAGAGTTGTCAGGTGAGCGAGGTACATGAAATGCTGGAACTTTATATTATGACTACGCTCTAAATACTAATGGTGCCATCGTGACACAAGTTCTGCAAATGAAGGCCGAGTCGGTGCGTATAGAGTGACGTTCATCGCTTAATTGGGATGTCGAGCATCATAAATTACCATTTATAAAAGATCTGAACTACTTATTCCCTTTTTGGCCATGTGATGATGATGCTCCTTTAGCTGATTAATAATTGTTACTTCCTTCTCCCCTTCATGTCTTCCTCTCCTTTCAACACCCTGTGCTGACTTTATCAAGGCAACATTAGCTCTTCATTTGTTTGGTGCAAATTATGTATGTAAGAGTCACACAAGATATTATCATGGGAAAATAGTGGTTTTTAATTAGTTCGTTTCATTCACTCCTTCATGCATTCAATTAATGAATCAACTAATCAGTGTAACAACTATCCAGCAGTTCCTCTTCCTCTTCCACCGCGTTTGGATTTATGCTGTCTTCGCTGCTCAGGTCCAGATCCTGTACCTGGTGTCGTCGTAGCAGGTTTGATCAAGGCAGGAACCACTTCTCCAAGCGTTGGAAATAATCCACGTCCAAACCTTGCTGCTATAGGTGGTGGTGTTGAAGGGATTACAGTGGTATCCACTATATTATTTTAATATATTATAATCCAATTAGAAAGTACCTTGTTTCTTTGCTTTAATTTGCTCTTTCAATGCTAGTAACTTCGCTTCCGTTCCCAACTTGGCTACTGAGGCCGCGGGTAAAGGTTTGATGGATGGAGAAGTCCCACCCACGCCAATAGTCTGAGTCTTTGTTGGCAGGTCAAAGGTTATTCGCGCATACTTTTTCTTGTGTGGTTGGTTATCTTTCTTTTCTGCATCGTGTTCTTCCAATTGCTGCTCTTTCATGGTTTCCATCTCGACATTTCCACTAAGCACGATATTAACTCTATTAAAAGTTTTAATTACTCTTCTTCTTTTGTCGACGTCGTCGCGGTGGTGTCGTCTGCCATCATTGTATCAGCATGTACCTCATTACCATCTTCAGGGGCCATTGAAGAAGGTGGTGGTAACATAGTAGGTGAAGTTACTGCAATTGAAGCCTCTCCAAATAACTCTTCATCATGAGTCGCTTCTTTCTCATCTTCAACAACTGCCGCTGATGTTTCTTCTTCTTCTTCTTCCTCTACTGTTCCTGCTGGTGTATTGGCTGAAACAATATCCATTTCTTCTGCTTCTTCCTGACTAGAACTATCTTCAGATTCAGAACTTTCATAGGATTCAGAGTCTGTTTCTGAAGGCTTGAATTTTTTATACGATGGTATAAGCTCCATTGGTTCTCCTCCCTGGTCAGAATCTACCGCATCACCACCACCACCACCACCACCACCACCACCAGCAGCTGCTGCATCTTCATTCTCCCATGCTCTTTTCAGCTTTGAATCATTATTGGTTTCTTCCAACTCTTTGATTCGTTGCTCCAATTGTTCAACCTCCTGTTGTGCTCGTTTTTCATAAAATATTCTTTGCTCCTCAAATTCCTTGGCATGATTTTGCTGAAGTCTGCTTATTTCTTCTTGTAATTGTCCAGATGACTCCTGTGTTAATGACTGCTTCAGCTCAGAATTCTCCTTAATTAGCTCATCCTGTTCCCCAGTCAATCAGGTCAATGTCTAAACGATAAAACGTTGAAATATTACCATTTTGACTTGTTGTTCTTGTAATTGCACCTATTACACTTTCCTAAGCACCAGCCCAAAGTATAAAAATCTCTTACCTCCCAGTTGGACTCTGATTTTTGTGCAAATTGTTGCCTTTCCAGGGTTACCTTGAAATCATCTCTCTCCACCTACCCCCAAACCAGTAAATTCTATCAGAAGGGGAAAAGAACCATGGCTTGACGTAATAACTCGTCTGTATTTTCTTTTGCCTGAGTCAGGTTGTCTTTTTCCGTGGTTAATTTTTTAATCTCTTCTTGGAACTTGGCCTAAATATATACAGTTTATCAGCTTGTTGAAGAGCATAACACTTACAGTGATTTCTGCGCTTAAGGCGTTTATACGGCCTTTTCTGGTTACTGCCAAGTCTTTCCAACGTGTAGCAGCTTCTCTCAAAGTGGTGTTCTATTGCACACACAGTTCAGAATCTACCCAATAATTAAGTATTACCGCCTCAAGAAACTCATTCAATTTTTTTTGTAACCCTTCACATTGTTCCTTTTGCGCGCTGAATTCCTTCTTGACCGTTTCATTCTCCTTCTTTAGTTCAGTCAATTCAAATTGCAATGATTCATATTCAGCCGGGTCAATAACCTTTTACCCATAAACCACCTTATATACCCATTCTAAGATACCGTTTTTGAAGAAAGAATATTGTTGGCACGATCACGCCAACGTTGTCGATCTTCTGCCAAGAGTGATTTTTCTTGCTCCAAACCATCAATTCTAGCTTGTTTTGTATACAATTGTTCTAATTAATAGAGTTATTAAAGGAAGCTCGATTAAAGAGGGAGTTACCTTTTAGAGGCTCAATCTCGTGACGAAGTGATGTAACTAATGCTTCTAAACTGGAGGTATTATTAGTGAGCCTATCGCACTCCATCCTTAACGTAGCATTGCTCTCTCGGACAATGTTGAGTTCGTTGATTTTACTCAAGAGCTCATCATGTTGTGACATTGCCTGAATAGTAACCTCGTGTTTCTCCCTTTCCTTTAACCGCAAAAGTTTAAACAAAGGTCAAGTTGAGAAAAGTTATACCGCTGCTAATGAACCACGAACTTGTTCCAACTCATAATGAGCCACACGAAGTTCTTGCGCAAGGCGATTGGCTTCGTGCTGAGCTAGGTCACGTTGTAAACTTGCGCGAGAGATTTCATTGCGCAAAACTCCGACTGCGCCTCGAAGATTATCTAAAGTGATATCCGTAGTTGGAGTAGTAGAAATGGATAGTGAGATGGAGCCTCTTAAGCTTTCATAATCGGTTAATAAGCGAGAATTTAACTCTTCCAAATCTAGACATCTACAATACCCTAAGGATTAAAGGCAGGCGTATTTACCTGGCTTGATAATCATCAATTGTTCGTTGTAACAGGTCCTTTTGACTTTGCCATGATTTTTCTGCAGATTGTTGAGTAGCACTGGCACGTTCAAACTCCAGCTTGCATTTTGACAGTTCCTCTGTGATGGCTTCGTGCTCTTGACGAAGTTTTCCGAGATTCTCCACATCAGTCGCATGCGAAAGCAGTTCTTGGTTATATCTCTCCTGAGCTTCTTGAGCAATGCGAGCGTGATAACGAATATCCTCGGCCATTTGGCTACGAACTTGTTCGACCGATTGTTGAGTTTGCTTTAGTCCAGCCAGTTCAGTAGCCAGCGCATCTCGTTCTAAGCGAACTTCATCTAATTTTTTCTGGCTTTCTTCGTCATGACGGGCTAAATCTTCATCAGTTTCTTTTAACCGTTTAATCAGTTCATCTCTAGAGTTCTGTAACAGCTGAATTGAACTCTAGAAGCAGCAATCAACCTTATCAGATTAAAATTATACCTGCTGTTGCTGTAGCTGCGATGTAATCTCAACCTTATAGCCTTCATATTCACTTTGAACCTCCTGCAAGGCCAACTCGGCTGTCTCACTAATGGCCTTCAATTGTTCCAGGTTTTCTTCTTTCCTCATTATAGTCTTTTTTGCCGCTTCCAGTTCATTTCTTATAGATTAAAGCCGAAATCAATACAGTATGAGTAAGGAAGGGGGTTACTTTAAAAAGTTCAAGTGTACTTGGAGATCAGTACTCTCTCCCGTACTTCCTGGTCGGTCAAACGTTTGGCTTTGTCGTAGTTGTTCATTTTCAACCTGCAAGTCATGTAATCTAGATTCTGAACCCTCCAACTTGGCCTTTAAAGAAGCCAATTCTTCACGTAATTTCATTATCAATCCACTCTAAGCCAATAAACAGGCCAATCAATCAAACGAACATACTTGTTGATCGAATTTATTCAAGTATTCTTTAATTTCTGCTTCTTTTAAAGTCAGGTTTGAACGATAATCATTGGCTTCCTTTTCCAACTTCGTTTTCAACTCTTCCCTATTTTCCAGTTACACATCAAGCTGGTGAAAAAAAGATAGTACAGTTCTTTTTGTGCATTTTTCAATGTTTGTTCCAGGTTGGTCTTGTTTGCTAAATCAGAAAGCTGTAGATCTCGATACATGGAACGGATGTCCTCATTCACTGAGAGCAAACGAATGCGTTCTTTGCCCATATTTTCATTGTCCTGTCTTAGCCTTTTTTCAGTGCTCTATAAAACTGCGTAAGAAGCATCAATACCAGCAAAGCTACCCGCAAAAGCTCAAGTTCAGATTGTGCATTTGATAAGTCATTGCGCAAACGACTGATCTGATCCTGAGCAGTTAACAAGTCATGCGTCGACTTTTGATAATTCAATTCTTGTTTTCCGCTCAATTCTTGCAGCTGAGCAATATGTCGGCGTAATTCCACAACTTCTTCCGACTTGCTCTCAGTTGTTTTGAGCAATAGCTGATAACGCTCTGTCAATTTCAATAGGTTAGCCACGTATAAGCAAGCCTTACCAATTTGAAAAGCTACTTGAGCTTGTTGCTTGGCTACCTCAATTCGCAACTCGGAGCTATCTTTTTGCGCCATATCCAGTTGCTTCTTGAGCGTTTTGAAATCTATGCCAATTTCTTGTCGATAAGCGTCAAAATTATCCTATTTTTAATCAAGATTGTGATATCAATTAGTGCAGAGTAAATACCTGTAACTCCAAGAGTGTGATTGAAGCTGCCGTTGGTTCTTCATTCCCCTCTTGAAGGTCTTTAGAAACGGACACAGATAGCTCCTTTTGCAGTACCATTGCTTTTAGCATATCGCGTTCCCTGATAAACGATTCTACTCTACACTATAGTAATCAACTTCACATGGACGCCTTGCCTAGCTTGTTCCATGCGTAATTCCTTTTGTAATGCTTCAACTTGTGCTTCCTTCTCTTTAACAGCTTCCAGTTTCTCGCTTTCGGCATCTTTTCTTTTTCGCTCCTCTTCCAATTTTGTAGAGACTTCTTTGACTACCCTCAAGAGCTTTAGATTTTGCTCATGTAGTAAGGATATTGAGTCAAAAGTTGTCAAATGCTTTCGAACAATCATTTGAGCCCCATGATATTTTGCCAAGCCTTCCAATTCTTCCTGTTGCAATTGAGGGATTACAGGCGGCGGAAGATTGGGATTTCTTATCCTTTCTTGCTCATGCTGTTGATGCAAGAGATTCCGCACTTGCATGGATAAGCTTTCATTTTCTAGGGTTTATAAATCATTAGAGATGTTTATGATAATACCGCTCTTGGTAGCATCTTGTTCTTTCTTATAATGATCGTACTTCATTTGAAGCTCTTTTAAAGCAACTTCAGCCTTGGTCTTGGCATCCTCTGCTAAGGCTAGTCGCTTGGCCATTAGATTGGCTTCTTCATAGATATTTTCATAATCCCTTCTTTGGGCTTCCAGTATTGGTGCCTATTAATAAATGGAGCTAATTAGGCCATCTCCATCATTTTACCTACCCTTTCAGCTATTTCTTTTAAAAGTTCTTCTAAACATTCCTTCAAACGATTCTTTTCGGCTTCTTCGGCATGAAAGCGATCCTGCAATTTTATGTAATCATGATAAACCTCAGTAAAGGTCTTTCCTGATTTTTGGACTCGATTAGCTACTACTGCAGTTGGTGCTAATGATGCAACCTGTGGGATAAAAGTAAAATTAAGCAACAGTTGATTTACTTACGACTGATGTTACACTCATACTTCCTCCGATAATCTCATTAACATTTTTCAATTCCGACTTGAGCTGTTGTATTACTGCTTCTTGACTCTCTAGTTCTTGATTCTTTTTATTGATGGTCCTTTGTTTTTCTTCCAGTTCTTCTTTTAATGCTTTTTCTGATTGTTCTTGCTTTTCTTTTTGAGTGATCTTCTCAGCTAAACAGAGTTTAATACTGTTATCGGTTGAGGGTAATGATACCTTCCAGCTGATCAACATAGCTTTGAAGTTGCTTATAGCTGGTTTCCCAAATGCCGTTCAAATGTTTAGCAGTTTGAATTTCAGACTTGAAACTTTCATCCTGAGCCGCCAACCGAACGCGTAAATCTTTCTCTTGTTCAATCAACTTTTCCATGCTACGATTTAGCTCTTCATTGGAAGTATCGAGGCTATTAATTTTGTTTTGTAGACTTTCATTTTCAGCTTTAACAACCTCAAGTTCATGGGACATTTGTGAAACCTCCATAACCTGTCAAGGTTTTTAATTGTTATAACGTTGAAATATTACTTACTCTTTGTTTCTCAAGTTTGAGGAATTGTTCCTGTTTTTCATAAAGAGTTTCGTTTACTTTTTCGAGATTAGTCCGTGAGAGCTGCAAATGCGCTTCGTTTTCTTTTAATTGCAACTAAAAACATAGAAGAGTTGGAAATTTATATATCGAATACCTTCAACTCTTGCAAGTTCATATTTAATTCTTGCGTGGAACAGGTTGATTTGAACTGTTCTTCCTTCAAGGTCTTGTTCTCCAATGTTACAGTCTCAAGTTGTGCTATTATTATTATTAAAGATCTGATCCATTCTAATATTACTTGACAATTGTTGGTTTTCAGCCTTGACTTTGGTCAACAAACCCAGTAACTCTTGTCGTTCTTTTTCCAATTCTTCTTGGTTGGTCTTGCTGGACTTGAACTCTTGCTTGGTTTGCTCCAGCTTGGCTTGATACTGTTGAAGTTCACCCAAAGATTTCTTTGCTTTCGCTTCTAATCAAGGGTTATCCAAGAAACAACCCAACCTTACCAGCGGTCAACTTGTCGGCTTGATAGATTTCCGTGTTTTTCAAGGCCTGGGCCAATTCTTGTTCCAGTACTTGACGTCGCATCTCCAATGCATGAAGCTGAGAATCTAGGGAACTTCGCGTAAAGCCTAAGAGGGCATACCTTTGTTGATCTCGGCGATGGATAAAGAAGATTTACACTCTTGTAAGCGTAATTCTAGCTCATCCTTTTGCTTCAACTGATTCAAAACATGTAGAGTAGCCTCATCTACTCTTGCCAAGAATATGTTTAAGGGCTGATCCAGGACATTTTCCAAATCCTCCAAATTAACTTTGAAAATATCCGATATTCGCTTCAAAGTTTCCTGCTCCAACATTCCGAGTCTCTAGTCACGTGTGAAAAGTCAATCTCACAAAGTGACATGGCGGAAAGAAAGGCAGTCAACAAATATTACCCACCAGAATGGGATCCAAGCAAGGGTTCAGTGAATCGATTTCAAGGAGTTCATCCTTTGCGAGAAAGAGCCAGGAAACTACATCTAGGAATCCTCATAGTTCGGTAATTTTCATGCTTGGATTGGCAGGTTAATCATGCGAAAGTTTTGAACTTCCCTTTAATATCTGGTGTGAAGGTTGTGGCAAGCATGTAGGAATGGGTAGGACTCTCTCTCTATCTCAATGCATAGTGGTGATCTGAGCTGAATGAGGAGGGTAGGAGTCCGATATAATGCAGAAAAGAAAAAGATTGGCAATTATTTCAGCACGCCGATATTTAGTTTTCGCATGAAATGTCATTTGTGTAGTAATTGGTTTGAAATACAGACAGATCCCAAGGTATATTTGTTTACAAGACAGTTTAATAAAAGGAGTGGGCAGAATTCCCAATACGTGGTAGTTGGTGGTGCGAGGAGAAAGGTAGAGACTTGGGATCCTGAGGAGAATGAAACAATGGTTTTAAAAGGTTGCTTTAATCACAAAGAAAGCCACCATGCTCACGCTTCTTTGCGGGGTGGGTGTGGAGCCGTTATGAGTAGACGATGAAAAGGCGGATCAATTGCTGAATAATGCTTTTTTCAAGTTGGAGCATGATTTGGCTGATGTTCAAAAGGCTCAGGTTGAGTTGCCCAGATTGACTGAATTACAAGTATCTCTTCTTGCCACTGTATAGTTTATGCTTCGTCAATTAGCAATTGAATGACAAGTATTGGGAGGATCCTTATACACAATCTCAAAGGCTTCGACATAAATTCAGGGTTTGCTTTATCCTGTGTGCTCTCTCAAGTGCTAATGTGAGATAGTTGGAAAAGAAGAAGAGATTATTGTTGGAAGAAAAAGATCAAGCCATTTTGAAAAAGAATGGACTTGACCTTTTATTACTGCCCGAATCAGCCGAAGATTCCAAATTGGTGGAACAGGTCAAGTTTGCTGCTACTTCAACACAGGGTAATTTCCCTTACACTCCTAATAAGCATGAGAGCCCAGATCCATGGGGAGAATTAAAGCAAGCGCGTAAACAAGTGGAATCAGCACCATTGTTCAAGCAGTCAAAAAGAAGAGTCGACATAACTGCTAGAAAAAGTGGTGATAAAAAAATTGCCATTATTGACTCCCTCCTGGCTGCTACCAAAAGGTCATCTCTGTTAACATCACTCCAAACAGCACCAACAGGAACAAATGAAAAGCCGAAAGATAAAGTTGTAGTTGTTGTAAAATCCAACAAATCTCTAGTCGCCGATTATAAAGAATAAATAGGAAGAAAGTGGAGATACAGAATAAACAAATTTACTGTATTTTTCCGACTGTCAAGACTATCAAGACTGCTAAGAATCACTGCTCTTCAAAGCTGCTTCAATTGCAGCCTGTCTTTTAGCCTCCATTCTTCGCTCAACTTCATCAACTCCTCCCTTGCTGGCCAACTTGCCCTGACTTAGGAATGTATTCAATTCTTGTTGAAAGTCATCCTCAAAGTGTTCCTTCTCCCACTTGCGGATTCGTTCAGCTCTTTCGGCCGCCTTTAAGCGCTTTTCTGAATCCGGCACCACGCAGTTAATTTCAGCAAATACGTTGGATATTTCGTCCATCACGTCATCCGCAGAATGCACATCAAGCTCAGGAATGTTCTTTTCTTCCTTTTTATCGGGATCTTCTTGCAATTGGACAATTTTCTCAATCTGCGAAAACACCGCAAAAAGACTATGTTGATCCTTTTCTAAATCTTCCAACAATTGTTGCTGATCAACTAAAAAGTCCTGCTCATTGGAGATTTCCACCAAATCCGCCTCCCATAGCTTTTTCCACTCTGGGGTAAACCTAGCAACTTGATCGCTGAGCACGGTTAGGTTATTCCCGGTTTCGTTCAAGGATTCTCTTATAAGCTTCATGCGGAGTTCGCTTGGCTTGGCACCTCTGGAGGTAATATCGCCCTTTAGATCAGCAACCAAATCATGCAGTTCATCCAGTTTATTGGCAATTGCTTCGGTTTTTTCATCCATAATGCCAATATTCTCAGAAATGGCTGTTCTCTTGGCTATGCCCTTGCCCTTTTTATCTCTCAAGAATTGTTGTTGTTGTAACAATTTCTTGATTATTTGTTGCGATTCGTAACAAAACTCGGCGTGAATCTGTCTTAGACCGCCCAATTCTCCCCTCAAGGTCCGGATTTCTTGTTGCATGCTACGGACTTGACGCTGGAGATCATCATCGATGGTTTCGTTGTGAGCTGTCATGGTTGTAGCAGATGTTCGTTCAACCACCAAAGAACGTAACTGCATCAAATCCTTGGACAGGGCTGAAAAGCGTTGATCGAGTTGTTCTTCAACCTTTTCCATCTTGTTCACTACACAATTTTCATTAGTCGGAAGCCAAACGCCAAGGAAGAATACCTTCTTTTCCTATTCTTATAACGGAATTTTCTTTAACATCATTTAAATCCTCCAGTTCATAGAATACTTGAGCTGCAGGATCCTTGATGTAAAGCTTGGGAGGAATGCCAGGTTCTTCTCCTTCAGGCAGATGCTGTTGAAAAGTGGTACTAAATTTTTCTCTTAACCTCGCCACCGAGATTTGTCCCTCGACCATTTTCACCTTGTTAACCTTCCAGCCATTTTGTAAGAAAATGTTGATAGTCACGGCTTTGGCTGCGGGAGTGGGAGATTTTATACTGTTGGTAGTAGCACTTCTTCCAAGACGGGTAAGATTTGACAAGGCGTCAGATTCAGCAGCTTTGGAGGAGGAGGATTCTTTAATCGGTTCCAACTGAGAGGGGTCAGAATAGATAGGTTTGTTTACTTGGCTAAGCCTGTCTAGATATTCTTGAGGAAGTTGAAGATTACTCCTTCGTTGGTCAGGAAGACCACTGAGCCGTTTGACCGAAGTGTTTGAACGCTTTAAACCAGTAACAGCATTAGCGCGTAATTCCGTAGTAGCACCATCTTTGGATAAATAAGGCTGAAGAGGAGATACGCTAGCAGCAGGAGTGGGAGTCAAGTGATGCTGGGGTGCATGGTGAGCTTTCATACTAGAGCCTCTTGGGGGAGGGGTTTTTTTCTCGTTAGAATCAATGGAGGATCTTGAAGAAGCCACGGAGAAATTTGCAGACGCTTGACCAGCGATGGGAGCGAGATTGCCATCGACAGAACTGTAGGACACCAGGACGGGAGCACCGATAGCTGGGTCATCTTTGGGTGAAGTTCTCTTGATGGTGCCAAAGATGCGGCCGATGGAGGAAGACGAGGAAGGAGCCGAGGTTTTCTTGATGTTTTGATCAGCAAAGGGATACATAATCAGAATGTGAACACAATGTGATAATTTCCCTTGCCTGTTTGGTTGATAAAAATAATAATTATTAGTTTATACATTCAAGCACAAACTATCATCGTACCGCATGACGTCACAATTAAGGGCAGATCAAAGCTAATAAAATATTTCATCATTTACTGGAAGCGGGGGGAAGAAGAAGGTAGAAAACAATGATTTCCAACAGTAAAGCGTGTGGTGTGGTGGTTGTGCTGCTGCTCTTCAGTGTGGCGGTGAAGGCACAATTCAATACTTTTGATCCCAATGGTTATTACAGCAGTAGTTCTCCAAGGTCTCAGTGGATAGCAGTTTGGGTGTTATGGCTGATATGGGCTATGCTGTGGATTGGAAGACAAGTTGGTGGGAAACCTGAGGAGACCCTATTGGAAACCACCATGGTAAGTGGAGGTTCTCAAGCACCACCAGCACAAACAAGCGATGCCAACACACTTCACTGGGTAATACTTTTAATTAGTAATAGTAGTAGCTAAGAGAAGAGTAGAGTTTGCAAATGGCCAAGGCTGAGAACTTGGCCAAAGATTTATTCATGACGTTATTCTTTGCCTTGACTGTTAACGCAGTTGCACGTGGTTCCCTAATTGCTGCCAATGTCTTGGCCTGGGTTTATGTCTTTTTCGCCGTTTGCTGGATCGTCGCCACGATTATTCTGGCTGATGGCCTGTTCTCCGTGGTTCGATTCGCCGTGGGCTGTTTGTTGAAGCTAATTGCTTTGGTCATTTTAATCCTTGCTTATGCCTGGGGCTGGTGGTTTGCTGCTGTTGGTAAATAATAAGCTTGAGAATTAAATAATTTTTTCAAACACTTCCCCAAATGTTTGCCACCTTGAAATTCCGTCAATTCTTATTCAACACCAGTACTGCAATAACACCTATACTAAAAAGACCCTCTCTTTTACGTCCCTTTTCTGTTAGCACTGGTGAGGGACATCCACTATGGCAATTCTTCGAAAACCGTGAAGCACTTCCCGTCAAGCCTGGTCCAACCGGCCGAGCCTGGCGAGCATCGGAATTGAGAAACAAGTCCTTTGACGAACTTCATCAACTCTGGTATATCCTGCTAAAGGAACGTAATATGTTGGCCACGCAACGTGAAGAGGCCAAGAGATATAGTATCCCAAGGAATCATTTTTCCAACAAGAACAAGGAGGTCAAATGTCGGAAAAGTATGGCAAGGATTTTGACCGTTTTGAGTGAACGTCATTTGGCATATCAAGCATTGCAAAAAAAGCAACCTTTGGCACAACAAAATGAACAATCACAAGAGCCAGAATTGTAGTAATAAAAAGTACCCTCTAATAATTAATCTCAAGTTCAATTAATGATGTGTCTATTACTTATAGAAAGTAGAGACCTCAATTATTATTATATTAATTAATCAAAACAACTACTACGACGACATTAACAAGTAAGACAAATCATCGGCTACTTCTTTTTCAAAGCTCTATCTTGAGAAATGATAAAGCATAATAGAACCCGGCTTATAAAAGCATGCAATAATAGAAATCCAGTAAGACATAGGGAAAGAAACGTTATCATGTCTCTCTTACCACTACCCAAATAACTGGCCTTGACAACTTCAACAATAAACATTAACAAATCAGCTAGGATAATCTTCGCCATTCCACAAAGAGGAATTCTTCTTTGTAACGTGGTTTTTCGAAGTGGTGCTGATAATGCGTCAAGTTTAAACACGCCACAGCTAAGGGCTTCCATCAATTCCACATTAATCACTGCCAACAGGGTAATCCCAGCGACAGACGTTTGATTTTGTAGCATCCATTCGCGAAATTGGTCGTTTCGCTTATACTCTTTGCTAATGATGTAACCAGCAAGGATCAGATTAAGCACCATGGGAACAATGACAGCAATTATCCAAAGTAGATATTTGTAGTAAGTAGGAGAAATGGTCATATCTCTTAAGAATAACAAATTGGCGATATATGAGGAGATGTTGATCAAAACGGAAAAGGGTAAAAAGTTATGCCCTTCAGGATTTGCCCTTCGTAAAAGGTAAAAGAGTCCAGTGACAATGAAAGCAGCTCCAATCACCCCATAAGCCCCATCCTTGTGATTATTAAAGAAGCTTCCAGAACAATTGGGATAAGTGTTTAGGCCCAGGTCACATTGATCACAGCGATTTCCCCCAAACCCAGACTTGCAAACACATTTTCCCGTTAATGGATCACACTGAGAGGAAGATTCGGTGTTACTTGCCTCACAAGCACAAGGTTTACAGGATTTATCGCCTGGTTGTTTGAAAAACCCTGGTGCACAAGAAGAACAATCCGCCCCAGTATAACCAGGTAGACATCTACAAGTAGTTTGAGAATCCTGGGCAGAAATGCAAGTTCCATTTGCTGAATTAACCGTGCCCAAGGGAAAACATTTGCATTCTAACACTCTCAACAGTCAAGTTGAACAAATTAAAAGTCATACTGCGACAATTGGGAAAGTCTGAAGAATAGCCAGGTGCACAAGCATCACATTTATCCCCTGAAAAGCCTTCCTTGCAGGTACAAACCCCCTTGTCACAGGATTCATCGGTTGAACCTACATCATTGCAATTGCACACTACACCATCGTTATTACTGCTATATGAAAGGAGGAGACTTACTGGTGCATTGACGAGTACTTCCCACAAAGTCGGTATAAGCAATTCTGGAATCACACAGGGAACAAGCAAAGCTTTTAATGTATCCTGGTCGGCAAGGACATAGAATCTGCATTTGCTTGTGGAAGGAATCGCATTTAGAAGAATCGAAGCCGGGACTGGTGGTGCATTTGGAGTCATCACAAGGGGAAGCACCAAAGGAGAAGGAGAAAAGTCCCAAAAGCGTCAAGAAAAAGAGAAGAAGATTTAAAATTGAAAGTGACATTTTGTGTATTTGTTTGTTTGTTCGTGGGTTGTGTGTGTGAGTGAGTTTTAAAGGTGAAAGAAAGATGTAATATATTACACGTGACAAAGGAAAGAAAATGTCTGCTTTTAATGATGAGACATTACAAAAGGTTTTTTCTTTCTTTAAAGGGTGAAAGGGAATTACTGCAGGAAAAGTAGATTCTTATTAGCATTCAAAACAAGCTAAATGAGGATAGCCGACAAATGGCCTCAGTCAAGGCGCAGATCCAAGTCAAGGAACGAGAACAACGGGTGTCCAACTTGACCTTGCATGAATTAAAAAACATGCCTGGCGACATTCACGTTTACCAATCGGTGGGAAAGATGTTTGTGTTGTCCAAACCGGAAAAAGTCAAGTTGGAACTGGAGAAGAAGGGAAAAGACGCCAAGGAAACGTTGAAAGCGTTGGAAAAGAAGCAGAATTATTTGCAAAAAAGCATGGCTGATACCAATGCTAATCTGAGGGATATTCTTCATCATGGTGCTTCTAATCAGTCCTAATAAATTTTACACTCATTTCCTGTGTGTTTGTTTGGAGTTTGTGTTATATTTAGTATTGGTGTGAGGTGAGTGATTGTCACTCCTCTCCTCAATCGCAACGTCAAAAACATATCCCAATTTAGTTGAAATTTATCTGAAATGAGGGTATACGTAGATATTATTTCTGGTGATGAAATGTTCAGTGAGGTCTTTCCCATAAAGGAAATCGACGAAGTTGCTTTTGAAGTCGACTGTGCTATGATAAATATAAAAAATGATGTGGTGGATATTAGCACCAATCCCTCAGAGGAGGATGCAGAAGATGAGGTAAAAACGGTCAACAACTTGGTCTACTCCTTCCGCCTTGCCCAAACCACATATGACAAGGAATCCTACTCGACCTACATCAAGGGCTACTTGAAAGCAATTGAGGATCGATTGCCAGGAGATAGAGTTGCTGAATTCGAAAAGAAAACCACAGGATTGGTTAATAAAATTGTGGCTAATTTCAACGATTACGAATTGTACACTGGTGAAAGCATGAATGCCAAAGGAATGGTTGCTCTGTTGAACCAAAGAGATGATGGTATGACTCCTTATTTCACGTTCTTCAAGGACGGTCTCAGAGTTCAGAAATTGTAACCTTCTTTCCCATGTTAAATCCCTAACTTCAACTAGCTGAGGTGGAATCTCCAATCGCCTTGCTGCGATAAAAATGGAAGCCACTTACATTTCTCTATTATAAGTCTGCGATTGGTAAATACGTTTTCCCAAATGGAGAACATACGATAAATATATCTTTTTCAACCCCCTCTCCCTTTATTGCACATGAGCTGCACTCAAAGTTGTAAAACTCCACATCAAAATTATCATTATAAATTATTTTTATACAAGTTATACTGTAAATTTTCATATATCATTTGATATAACGTTCATACAATATAGTTAGTTCTTCATAGAGCAAGGTTGGTTGGTGCGGGGAAAAATTAATGGACCATTCTTGGAATTCAATTTAAAAAAGGAAAATTTTACTCAATTTATAACTTTGTGTAACCACCCTTTGCTCTTAATACTTCTGAATTACATCTGAGCATACTTTCTACTAGATTACAACAAATTCTGGGTGGTGTATTGTGTGATGAGTTTATAATGTCACATCAAAAGTATTTGTTAGCAGTACTATTAAAAGTGTGCTGCTTTTCAAAGTAACAATAAAGAATAAAGACATTCCCTTTATGAAATTTTCTTTTATTATTGGGGAAATGACAAAAATGCCCTAAGTTTTGGAAAATAATACTATTAACCATTAATTCATTAAAAGAGCAATAAATATTTTTAAAGATGAGTTTATATTACTCA
>QZWR01000243.1:0-24143 GCA_004114325.1 Zoophagus insidians | reverse complement strand
CGGTTCCCACCAGTGACTGGGGGAGTCGCTCGGAAGCGACTGTGGGAAGAACCATGAGAAGAATTAAATTTGATTCTTAATTATTTCAAGATTGACTACCAGTTTGCTGCTAAAAATTGGTGTATATTCATTTTATCCGAATTTTTGCCCCAAAAATACTGAAAGGAAGTTTGAAGTACAAGCATTGACACTTTTGCAAAATTCCAAGAGCCCAACTGTTTTAAGCAAACTCTCTATTTGCTCACCTCTTCGATCGGGATCGCAATTATATATTTGTCAAAGAAAAGTTGTTTGCAATAGGATGATATCAAATTTCGCCTTTAAATGTTCTGCATCCGAGGTCTAGGCCTGCTTAATATCAAGATTCCTTTTTTGTTATTGTTAAATTGAACTTTTACCAAGTATAGTGGATAGATGATATACATTACTGTACTCCGACTTAATTGCCATAAGTTGTACAGCAGGAACGACGTATTGGTTGTGACACTCAGTTCGATGACCGAATACATTAGATAGGATCATTTTTTGTTTACAAATAATGCATGGGCTATATAATAATCCCCACAATGCCAAAAATGATAATCTAAGACATGATCATTCTAGAAACATGAAATCAAAAGAATAATTTTATTCCAAAGTGATCTGTGTTTCAAATGAAGTTTTAAAGATGGGTGGGGGCTGATTTAAACAAATTTACCTCCCATCTCTCTTGGATCAGATCACATTCAAGGAGCACTCGGCATTCTCCCATCTCTCTTTTCACTCGACAAACAAAGTTCCAGATTTTCGCCTCCCTTTTCCCATCATAGAGCCTACAATTTACCTTTTCCATGAATCCTGCTTTTTTCTCGATCTTTTTGTTGGCCTTTGTCGGTGTTCAGGCTACTTTTACGAACAAAAAACAGAATTCCAAAAATTGGATTTCTCATCCACTTAGGGATAGCTGTATCAGAGGAGTGAAGCCATGTAAAAAGACTTTTTTTTGCCTAGTGGAAGATCCTGCCAATCCCTACGACATAGGATTTTGTCATCCCATTAAGCAAATGCACAGTCTCCAGTTGGAGGACACTAGAAACGTCAAGAATTAATTCTTTCTCTGCCCCCTTCAAACAGCCATGAAATAGACTACTGCAATACTTTTAAACATGCACAACTTTAATAATGATTTGGTGATAATTATTGTTTAATTGAGATCACCGTCTTGATCCATAATTTCTTCCAACTTTTTCATGCTCAATTTTCCTTTCTTCACTTTCTTCAACAAATTGGCCTCCTTTCTCAGTTCTTCCAAGTCATCAGCGTCGTCTTCATTCCTTTTGGGTTCTGGCTGAACCTCCTTGTTCTTGGCAATATAAGCCCGTTTACGTTCTCTCTTTTCCCGATTAACTTGTCTTTTAATCTTCTTTTCTTTTTGCTCAGACCAAGCAGCTTTTCTCCTTTTAGTATTTGTTTTTTCTCCAGATATCGCCAACTTCTCTTCTTTGGCAGCAGCGTTTAATCTTCGCTGTTTTTCTCGTGTTTTGTCCGAGTAAGGAATTGACTCGATGGATCCTGCCCATTCTTCAAATTCTTCCAAGGCCTTTGCTCGTGTTCCTTCCTTTAATTCTGGCATTTTTGGTAGTTTCAATAAGCCAAAGCAAAATGCTGCTGCTGGTATGTTTAATTCTTTCGATCGAAATATAAAAGATGCTTCATGTTTGGCATAACTTTGTATAAAAGATACAAAGGCTCGCATTCCCTTTTCGTTACATCATCAGTAATCAGTAAAATACGAAGAAAAACCTTTTCATGTAAATCCAGATCCTTACTACAATGCTTCCAAATTTCATTTCTTATCATTTTAGCCTCATCATGATCTTTTTCCAGAGATGGTGTATCTGACTCGTACAGTTGTAATTCATGGCTAATTAATGGGTGTTGAGTAATGGGGATTTTCCGTATCTTTAAGAATTCTACCATTGCAAGTTAGAACGCACAAAGTATGGGTAAAGCAACCAACGTATAAAAGTTCACATCCTTCGTTCAACAATACAAAAGCCTGGCCTTCTCGACCAGCTCTAGCAGTTCTACCACAACGATGCGCAAAGACTCGGGGATCTTGAGGCGGATCATACTGCAAGACTCTATCAACGTTAGGAAGGTCAAGACCTCTTGCAGCGAGATCAGTACATAGCAGGACCCCAGAAGTACTTGAAGAAAACTGCTGATAAACCGCTAACCACCAGGTTAACTTTCCCTACAGGGGAAAACTTACCATTGCGTTTTTTCATGTCCATTTTGCCATGAAGTCCCATAATACGCAGTTTGTACTGACTTGTGCATTTCATACGATCAAGGATCTAAACTGCTGGAATGAATTTCTATAAAAGAAAAGCTTACTTTATGGAAATAATCTACA
The DNA here is from genome assembly GCA_004114325.1 of Zoophagus insidians. NCBI lineage: Eukaryota > Fungi > Zoopagomycota > Zoopagomycetes > Zoopagales > Zoopagaceae > Zoophagus > Zoophagus insidians. The sequence continues at coordinate 21,745 of QZWR01000243.1, read as the reverse complement.
CAGGCACAAGTACTAAAATAGACTATCCATTTAAGCTGAGGCTCTCGACATAACAAACGACAAAATTGAAGGAATTTTAGCCTTGGAGGACAGGCCAGGTAGGTTACTTTTAACCTGGGAATAGTTATGGAAATGGCGAAAAGTTACTTTTCAGGAATTACTTGATGATCCAACAATTGTCCCTGGTTGAAGTGTTCGACCTTAACGACAACTTTGACCGGATTTCTAAGACCTGCTTTCACTACTTCTCCCATGGCATCACTCATCGTAGCACTAAAAAGTGCTGTTCTTCGTTGCTTGGGAAGTTTTGATAGGACACTTCCTACCACTTGTTGAGCAAACCCAGTATCAAGCAACCTAATCACTATCAACTTCAGGTGTGAAGAAAGGGGTAAAAACCTGTCGGCCTCATCCAAAACTGCGAAATCAACATTTTTAAGGTTAAAATCTTGAGCAAAGTCTGTCAATAAATGAATCAAACGTCCGGGCGTAGCTATTAATACTGCTGGAGAATTTTGTCGAAAGTATTCAATGTCTTTGGTCAGACTGCTTTGTTCTCCTGCTTTGTTGCTTATTCCACCTGTGATTAACTGCGCCTGGATATTGACTCTGGGATCGTATTTTCTGGTATCACTAATTAGCTGTTGGAAAACTGTGTAAGTCTGTTGTGCCAAATCTCTGAGTTCATGTAAATAAAGATTCCCCAAAATGACCAAAACCTGGTTGGTGAGACGATGATGCTATGAAGTGCAATGCCAGATTCCTTTGAAAGCAAATCTTGTACAATGGGCAATAGAAAAGCCAAGGTTTTCCCTGATCCCGTTACAGCCTTAAATCATCACCATCATCTCAAAGATTAGATTAACCGTCTTGGATTACTTACTTGAACCACCACATCTTTGGTATAAAATAAAGGAATCACTGCAGCTTGTACTGGCGTCATTGAAGTAAAGCCCCAGTCCTTTTCTAATACGTCGCATCTATCATAATTAGGCTTCCTATGTAAATTATTACAACATGTTATTTAGAGCGGGTTTTAAAGATCTCCAACATGCAGCATCTTCATTGCTCATTTTTTTGATTCAAGGCAATCTCGGTCACCTGATTATCGAAATGAAAAGAAGCCTTGAATCAAGTTCAACCAACAACACCAAGAAATTGGCCATTAGAGAGGCAGATCCAGTAGAGGGAGAAGAGGAGGAGGAAGATCCGCTGGATGCCTTCATGAAAGGAGTTAATCAACAAGCAGAGCTAGATATTCAAAGATCGAAGGAAAGCGAAGCCAAGAGTGAGGCTGCCAGGGTTAGCATTTTGGTTGATTTGTTGATAATTCGGATAGGCAACAAGAGAAGACTTTTTACAAGAAGATGAACAGGACGAATTTTTAATGTCCTTTGCCAAAAAGATGCAAACTCAAAAGGAATCTTGGCAACAGGCCGGTTTAAACCAAGAAGAGATGGATGGATCGGATGAAGAAGTTTATGCCACCGCTCGAATAATTGACATGAATAACGACACGTATGCTTACTGTTTGTGGAAACTAATTGACGGAGGAATTAGAAGAGAGTTAGGAATGCCCAGGCCGGATATTCTACCACTTCCTCCTGTGGATCATTCTTCCGTGGGATATGTGGAATTTGCCAAAAACTTTTATCAACCCCATCCAGAAATCTTGGCACTTTCTCCTGCCAGAATCTTGCAACTACGAAAAGAATTAGGGATTGCCGTCACGGGAGCAAATCCCCCAGCGCCTTGTGTCAGTTTTGCTCATTTTGGCTTCGATGAGCAATTATTGGAGATTGTACGCAAGAGCGGATATGTAGAACCTACGCCAATACAGAAACAAGCTGTTCCTATTGCTCTTTCTGGTCGTGATATCATTGGAATTGCCAAAACTGGATCAGGGAAAACTGCTGCTTTTCTATGGCCAGCAATGGTTCATATGATTGATCAGCCAGCTTTAAAGAGTGGTAAAACATCGAAGAAATTAACGGGTTAATAACGAGGTGGAAATAGGCGAAGGACCTATAGGATTGGTACTGGCACCTACGCGAGAATTAGTGATGCAAATATACACTGAGGCAAAGAAATGTGCAAAGGCTTATAATCTTTCGTAAGTTTATTTCTAATCGGGCGGCTATTAATTTGAGTGAAATTAAGAGTTCAAGCAGCTTATGGAGGAGCTTCAAAGCATGAACAGATAAAGACTTTAAAACAATCTCCACCGGATTTATTAATTGCCACACCGGGCAGACTGATAGATTTAGTCCGAGGAAAAGCCACAAATTTCACCAGGGTTACATTTCTAGTATTGGATGAAGCTGATCGAATGTTTGACATGGGTTTTGGTAAGTTTTCTCTTGATGAATTTTACATATGTAGCGTTTGAAAAGAGCCGCAAGTTCGTTCTATCTGTGACAGTATACGGCCAGATCGACAAAGTACACACTCTTTATTTCAATATATAAGCTTATGGTGAGGTGGTAAATAATAGCATTGATGTTTAGTGCAACTTTTCGAAAAAAGGTTGAGATGTTGGCTCGACAGGCAACTCAAGATGCGATTCGAATCATTGTTGGTGCTTTGGGACAGGCCAATGAAGATATCCGTCAAATTGTCCATCTTTTGCCTGATGATAACCATAAATGGGGCTGGCTTATAAAAATATTACCGCAATTATGTCAAGGTTTGTTTTTTTACTCCGAAAGGTGGATAATCATTAAATAGAGGGAAATGTGTTGATATTCGTGGCCAAGAAGGAAGGTGTAGATTTGCTTTTTCAAAATTTGAAACTTCAACAACAACTTGCAGGTAAGTTCTTATTTGAAGTCTTACTTTGAAGTGGGAGGGCTTCATGGTGATATGCAACAACAAGAGCGAGATCAAGTCTTGAAAGCATTTAAACAAGGACAATTACGCGTTCTAGTAGCCACTGATGTAGCAGGTATTTGGTATTTGGTGTGAAAAAGGAGGATTAAGCCAAAGTTTAGCAAGAGGATTGGATATCAAAGCAGTCAAGGCCGTGATAAATTATGATGTGGCCAAGGATCAAGATGCTCATGTACATAGGATTGGAAGGACTGGGCGTGCTGGGGAGAAGGGCTTGGCTTACACCCTGGTTACCCTGGCTGAGGATCGAGCAGCGGGTGACTTGGTCAGGGTTTTAGAAGCAAATGGTCAACCGGTTTCTGAAGATTTATTGAACCTAGCAATGAAGGTAATTTCTGATGTTTAACAAATGTTGAAAGTGGGAAAGAATGATCGATTTCGCAAGCAAAGACAGAAATTATCCAGTGGAGTTGGACGAAAGACCTTTACTGGTAGAAAGCATCAATCGATAAATCCCACTTCATCAATAAACGTCAATGTTGGAGGGGGAATTGGCGGCATGTTTGTAAAGGCTCAAACGAAGGAAGGAGGAAAAGATGGCTTAGGCTCAGTTTAAAAAAAGAATCAGTAAAATGGGGAGGTTTATAAGGATATAAAATCTAAATATAACGAGAGGGAGAGAAGGGACGACTACAACTTGGAAAACTCCAATATCTTGGCGCATACGTCCCGATATCGCCATAAATCTCCGGCTATCCTTCGAAAGCGCACCCCATGTATGCCAAACAGCCATGGGATTTTCACCACACTGCACTCAAACCAAACTTCGCCAGGAATGCCTAAATCCGCTTTCTGATCGTTAAAACTTCCAGTCTCCATTCCCATTACTAAAGACTCTTCGCCTGCCGGTCCAGCCGCTGTCCTGGCGTCCCCTGACTTTGCCCATATCCACTTGCAGTCAAACCGGCCCCGGCCACTCTCACGGAAATGCACATTAGACTGTCGCATGGCCTTTCTTAATAAAGAGCAGATCTCTGAGGGAGACAGTGAAGAGGTAGTAGAAACCGAAAAGAGTCCAGTCAAGTACACAGTCTTATATTTCGGTGGAATTGATTGGAAATCACCGCCATTTTGTGCAGACATATTTTGTGCAGACGATGCTGGTGCGGACTGTCGGTTGGTGGGGTCAAATTCTTCCATGTCATCATCGCTTAGTATAGTATTATTGGCTATGTGGTCGTTCGGTCCTTCTGGCTTCACTGAATTGTCACTTGCTCGCTTTTGTGGAACTGGTGGCATTCGGGACTTTTCTTCCATACTTCCTCCTCGCTTCAGTCCTTTCCAGAATCCACTAATGCGTTTTCGCAAACTAACGTTGTTGTGTGGGAAATCATCATCATCTCTGGTCGAGGGACGGCGTTCTACCATTGCTGTCTCTATGGTATGGTCTTCTGCTGAAGGAAACCTATCAAATTTTGTGCCCGGAAGGGTGGAAGTACCATTTGCTTTAACCCGTCTTCCACCACCAGGTGATGGCCTTAACGATTGTCTTCGGTTAACATCAGCATCGGCTTTCTTTCTTCGAGTTTCTGAATCTATAGGACTTGAGCGAATGGCCCTTTTTTCTTCAAAGTAGCTTTCAGTTTCAAATACTCGTGGTCCTCCTCGCATTGCTCGTCCAATTCTGGAAATAAGACTTTCTCGCTTTCCACTTTGAGAAGTATGAGGCGGACTTTGCTCGGATTTTGCCCTTCGATACCGTTGTTGTTGAGTCGGTGCAGTTTGTTGGGTTTTATTAACACTAGCAACAGGATCAATCATTACTTCTTTTCCGCGCATTCGATTAACTTGTTCCTTGAAAAGTTCTTTTCTAGTAATAGAGGTTGTTCCTCTAGCACCCATAGTTTCTTCAGCAGTCTCTAGATCTTCAAATTCCAAATCTTGTTCGTCGATTCCAAGAGTTTCACGCTCCAGCTTTTCACGACAGAGATAGTAAATGCTAACCAATGGATCTCTTTCTTCTTCAGTTTCCAAAGGAGTATCATCGTCTTGGTACTCTGGAACGGGTCTCTTTCCCGCTGAAGCATTAGCCTGATTGGGAGCTCCAATAGCAAGAGCAGGTGCTGTTGGAGGGGTAGATCCTTTATTGGCAGATTCTTCCAAATGAAACCTCCATTTCATCTCAGAAGCAAGGCGTCGTCGTTCAGTCCAAGCAGCAACAACATCTTCTAGCTGTACGGTGATTTCTCTAACAGAACCGAATTGAAAACCAGTCATTCGCTGTATCACGTTTGGATCCAAAGGAAGTTCCAAAGGTTCTCTATAAGGCATTCTTGCTGATATCGGCTTAGCATAATTCTTGTTCAACCAGCGATGATGACGGATTTCTCGAATAGTAGCTCTTTCAGCAGAATTAACGACCAACATACGAGAGAGTAAGTGTTTGCAATCATCAGAGAGAAAATCGGGATATTCTACAACACCCCTCTTAATCTTGGCATGCAAAACTGGCATGCTTTGATCATCGAAGGGGACTTTTCCACAAACCAAGACATAAAGCACTACACCCAAACTCCAAACATCTACCTCAGGACCGACGTAAGGACGAGCATTTAATAATTCTGGAGCGGCAAAATACAAAGATCCACAAAAAGTTTTGAGTAAAGAACGAGGAGAAAACAAGTTGGCCAATCCAAAGTCAATTAATTTGATCCTACCAGTCTCAGTAATCAGAATATTTTCGATTTTCAAATCTCTATGGACTACCGAGTTGCGATGGCAATAATCTACACACCTCACACATACACAAACACACACGCAAACACACACACACACACACACACACACACACAGTAAGAAAGGAGGGAACAAAAAAGTGGTTACCTATAGCGCTCACCATTTGTCTAACAAATTTCCTAGCAACTTTTTCCTTTAATCTTCCATGACCGATAATGTAATCCAACATTTGACCACCACTGACATATTCAAAGAAAAGGTAGAAATATCTAGGTTGTACCACCATATCATACATTTTCACGACGTTGGGATGTCGCAGCAGTTGCAAAATAGCAGCTTCCCTAACAACACGAACTTCTTTGTTATCCGTGTCGACCACTGCACCCGGCTTTCCTTCCTCAGAACCGGGAGGAGGGTTTCTGGGAATAATTTTAACGGCAACCTTGCGACCAGTTTTATTGTGAACGCCAACTTTCACCTTTCCCATGGAACCGGCACCCAAAGTTTTCCCCAAAATGTAATCACCAATCATTTTGCGAGGACGATTAGACGAGGTTTGAGCCAAGGCAGCAGCGACGGTACTTGACATTGCCGGGGTGGTGGTAGATGCGGGGCGTTGTTGAGAACTTGGACGTGGAGAATTCTGCGACGGCATTAACGAAAGCGCGGCGGTAGCCATGACCACAACGATGCAACAAAAGAATTAAGGGGGAAAACGATCGCGGAATTATTCTTACACGACGATAAGAGAAGTTGCTGGTTTAAAAAATTGGGGATTGGGATGGTGTGTGGAAAGAGAGAAACTTTAACCAGCTGTTTTTGGATAAACCTATGAGGAGAAGTTTTTTTTCTTTTGGCACCGTTGTTATTTGATTACGTCACTGCCACTTTCTCACTGTTTGTGTGCTCTTTAAGAATAATAATTTTCGGACTTTTTAACAACAGTTACACCTGTAAACGAAAAATAAATTGAATTCCTCTCCCAGCCTGGAATTGCCTATTTAAGAATTGTAATCCCAAATCGAACTAATCAGGTTACTCATCAGCTTCCCCATTTGTACCTGCGTCGTACACCAATGATCGAGTCTTCTTCTTCCTTTTTTTTCCTGACTTGCTGGCTAGCTGACAAGCTGACTGTAATGGTAACAACACTCATGTCCTTCCATTCAACCGTGTGGGTTCAAGTCACTTCAGTAAATGTGGTTTTGGGCATGTTTGCGTGTTTTGCGTGTTTGATGCAATAATTACTGTAATGGGATTTTCCTACAATTACGCATATAGTCAGATTTTCTTTCTTTCTCTCTTCTCTCTGAAACCTCTGATAAACTTTTTCTACCACAGTTTACCTATCTATTCTCTCGTTTTGATACGTGATGACAATTTCCAACAACAATCCCGCAAATCCAACAACTACAAGAGTTTCTCGTGATAGCTGGGCTGGTTTAGATTCCAGCGAACGCCGATTGCGAGAACTTGGTTATAAACAAGTAAGTTTTTGTAGTTGGTGTGATTATGTGTTGACTCTCATCAAAGGAACTTAAACGTGAACTTACATCTTTTTCCAATTTCAGCGTTTCTTTTTCAATCATCTCCATTTTAACCGGAATCTCTTCTCTTTATGGCAATGGACTGGTATCGGGTGGTCCTGTTGTTCTTATCTGGGGTTGGCCAGTAGTTAGTTTCTTCACCCTGGTCGTTGCTCTTTGCATGGGTGAAATTTGCTCTAGTTTTCCTACCAGTGGTGGTCTTTACTTTTGGAGTGCCAAGATGGCTTCACCTGCTTGGTCTCCTTTAGTGAGTTGGTTCACTGGTTATTTCAACATGATTGGACAAGTACGCAGTTATAACTACATAAAGTAACCTTTTAGATTGCTACTGCTGCTGGTGTTGACTTTGGACTCGCGGTCATGTTGGGAGCGACTATTTCTATTGCTACTAATGGAAGTTTCGTTCCTACTCCCTTAACTACAGTGGGAATTTACTTTTTAATCCTTATCGTTCATGGATTGTTGAATACTTTTGCAGTTAAATTAATTGCGATTTTTAATACTATTTCTGGTAATTTTATTTCCTTTCTTGGTAATTAAATGATGATTAGTGTGGTGGCATATTTTTGGTGTATTGGCAATCGTATTATCTGTCCTGATTGCTGCTCCCAAGCGTCAAAGTTTTAGCTTTGTTTTTACTCAGTTTGAAAATGGAACTGGATGGTCCAGTCCTGTTTATGCCTCTTTGATAGGATTGCTAGCTGCTCAGTTTACCATGACGGGTTATGATGCTTCGGCTTGCATGGTATTTTTTTTGATAAAAAAAGAAAGTAATCTCTCTCTCTCTCTTCAATAGTCGGAGGAGACAAAACGAGCAGATGTTGCTGGTCCTGTAGGGGTAATCATGTCTGTAATTGTTAGTTTCTTTGCTGGTTGGATTTACCTGTTGGGTCTTACCTTTGGAATCCAAGATTATGACAGCACTGTTGGAACTACCACAGGATCTGCCGTTGCTCAGATTTTCTTAGTGATTTTTTCCTTAAAATATGAATTAATAGAAGAATAGGATACATTGGGAACTACTGGTGCTATCCTTTGTTTGGTCATTGTTATGGGTGGAATGTTTTTTGCCGGAAATGCCACAATTACTTCCAACTCGCGTATGATTTATGCTTTTTCCCGTGACGGTGCTCTTCCTGGATCCAAACATTTGCACAAGATCCATGGTACTTTCAAGACCCCTGTAGTTGCTGTTTGGCTCTCTTGCAGCATTGCCGCACTTATGGGACTTCCAGTAAGCATTTCTATTGTGACATTTTATTCAACTGCGGCATAGTACTTGGGTAACTCTACAGCATTCACCGCAATCACTTCACTGGCTACAATTTCATTGTATCTTGCTTATGGAATGCCAATCCTTTGTCGGTTATTGAATCCTACTTCCTTTCAACCTGGCCCTATCAGCATGGGAAAATTCTCGGTTCCTTTGGGCATAACTGCTTGTTTTTGGGTTGCTTTTATTACAATTCTCTTTGTCTTGCCGACTTCTTATCCAGTAACACCCATCAACATGAATTACACTTCAGTTGCCTTGATTGCCTCAACTCTTCTTATCTCTTTGTACTGGGTGTTAAGTGCCAAGTACTGGTTCAAAGGTCCCAAGATTGCTGCAGATCTGGCACCTATTGGCAAAGAAGTGAACCAAATGACAATTGAAGATGATGTTTGATTGATTCTCGAAATTTATAGAATATAAACCTTTCTTCCTTTAAAATCCGATTTGATTTGTTAACAACTTTTGAAAGAATTTATTTCTCCGATGATTTCTGTTGTTGCTGTTGCTGCTGCTGCTTAGCGAGTAGTAATTCAGCAACAAAATCCACTCCTGTTGATATCGCCCCTCCTTTTTTCAACTTATCAACAAGAAAGCAGGGAAAGAATAATTACTGCGTAATCCCCAGACACTTGAAGAAAGTCCTTTTCCTGTTCCCCAGGCTGGTTCTGGTGAGACATAAACAATTGGTCGTTCTTATCTCCCCCCATTGTTGTTTAAGCTCTCTTGTGTAGTGCAAAAGGGGACATACCATTAACTGGGACTTTTGCATCCATGGCGACTTTTTCAGCATACCTATAAGCTAAACTCGGATTAAGCCAATTTTACTTTGAAAGGGAAACCTTCATTCAAATTCTTGAAGACTTCTTCAGCGTTGAATCCGTTTTTGGGAACATGCGGTGGTGGTGGCCTGGCGCTTGGTGCAGTTGTAGGAGGGCCACCTCGAGGCGATCCCAAGTTGGAAGAACCACTTGGATTTCCCCCTCCTCCGCCACTTCCACCTACAATTCGATTACCATCTAAGACAGGTCAGGACAGGTCAGAGGGACATACTACTTTGAGAAATCGGGAGATTAAATCAACCACCAAAATTAGCATTTGATTTTCCTATGATTTCCATGAATTTAAATAATGAAAACTTACCACCACCTCCTCCAAAGGTTCGACGCTTATAGTCATTGTTGGTGTTGTTTTGATACCCACCACCACCACCACCACCACTCTTTTTCCTAACCAGTTTTAGCGCTTGATCAGTTTAGAAAATCAATACGATTGTTGCTGAGGACCTGACATTACTATGTTTTTTTGTTGAGGGCTTTGGTCCAACAGAATTCTGGAGAAAATGTGTGGTTGTTGTGGTGGAGTGCCCAGGGAAAGAGAGTGTGGCTTTTCTTCAACTTCCACCCCAACGCACACACACACACACACACACACACACCACACACCAAGTTTGAATCATTCCTACTATTATCAAACATGGTTAGGTCATTTTCGATAATAATATTATTGTGTTTGTATTCAAGTGGAGGTTTGGCCCAAGCAAATTCTTTCAAGGGGGTTTCCCCCAAAAGTATCCATATTCCCAAGTTTAGCTTTATAACCCGGGGGATTCCTAGATTTGGCCAGATACCAAGAAGCTGAAAAAAACGGCAAATTTACCTGTATTGATGGATCAAACCAAATCTCCTTTGATAGGGTAAACGATGATATCTGTGATTGCAGCGATGGTTCCGATGAACCTGGCACTGCTGCTTGTGAGAATGGTCAATTTTACTGTGTCAACTCACCTTATCGCCCTGGCGTAATTCCTTCTTGGAAAGTTAACGATGGCGTTTGTGGTATGCTTCCACTCTAAACCTTTTAACAATTAGAACCGGAATGTTGTGATGGATCTGATGAATATGACGGAAAGATAAAATGTCCTGATACCTGTGCGGATTTGCAAAAGGCTTGGGAAGATGAACAACAAAGATTGGCGGAACTTCGAAAAATGGGAGCACAAACGCGTTATGGATATATTCAAAAAGCTATCAAGGAAAGACCATTAGAAGCTGCAGCTTTGGAGGCACTAAAGTCTAAGCCGGAGGAATTGAAAGCAGAGTTGGAAAAGACTCGGACTCTTTTGAACGAGCTTAGAACGCTGGAAGGACAAGCCGAAGATGCGAAGCTGGATGCAGAAGCCAACCTTAAGAGAAAATATGAAAGTTCGCCTTTTTGTAAGTCCTGTCCCATTTTACACAGCCTTAACCTCCCCCTAGTTGCTATGCGGTCAAAGTTGAAGGAATGTAAAAACTCACACGAAGACTTGAGATTCAAGGTCGAGAGATTAAGAGCGGATATCGGTCAATTAAGGGAAATCCTCAAAGATCTTTCAAATAACCATCAAAACAATGATTACGCAGTGCAAGAAGCGATTGAAAAGTTTGAGGAATTTGACCTTATGAATGATTATGACAAACCAGAGCCGGAACTGGCCGAAGAGGATGATCTGGAATGGGGCAAACAGCCCAACTGGAAAGAGTTGGAAATAACAGAAAAAGATTTCCAAGCCAAATTTGTAGAAGTTAACAAAACTTTAACCGAGAAAATTTATGAATGGATGGGAATTCAGACTGATCCAGCCTCTTCCATTAAATCCATCATTGCTCAAAAGTTAAAGCAAGAAGGATATAAAGGTTAACTTGTTTATGACTCCTTTTAAGCATGAAAGGGTAGACGTGGACAGTGTGAGAGACCGTGAAAACGAACTGGATCAACAGTTGACTGAAACGGTGGAAGAAGTAGAGTATAAAACGGCCTCTTTGACCAGAGATTATGGACCTGAACAGGAATTCTGGGCGCTGGAAGGACGATGCCTTGAAAAAACAGTTGATTATTACGACTATAAATTCTGCTGGTTTAGAGGTGCCAATCAGGGTGGAATTAGCATTGGGTAACTTTCCCCCCCCCCACAGAAAGATGACTTACCTCTCCCTCTCATAGAAAATGGGATAGTTGGGATTTAAGCAAAAATGATGATTCCAGATATCTCAAGATGTTTTACCGCAATGGACAGGCATGTTGGGATGGAAAGGAGCGTACCTTGGAGGTATTATTTCTTCAAGTACTCACACTGTGTAAAAGGTTACGTTGGAATGTGGAGTGGATGAAGAATTACTGGAGATAAGTGAGCCAACATCCTGTCAATATGTTGCAAAAGTCACCACAGCGGCATTATGCACTCCGATTAAAGCAGAGGAGAAAATAAAAGATGAATTGTGATTTTTTATTTCTCTGTTTTCGTCTCTGCTTGTGAATCTGCTTGTGATTCTGTATTTGCCTCTGTTGGCTCTGATTTCATAGAGCTTCCCGTATTTATAGAGCGTCTCCTTTCATCTTAGTTGTTTATACCATAACAGCCCACTGTAATTACTTTCTCAATCGAGGATTAACAATGCTGGCTCCTTTCAATGGTAGATGTCCCAGCAGGGGTCGTCGCTTAGCCGAAGTTGCTGCCGCCATCTGCAATGATTGACAATCGCAAATCTTTTTTTCTGCTTGTTCAGCCAACTAGACAATCATAATTCCTGTGTAAATATGGACTATTGTACATTAAAACTGAGTTCTGTGTGTAATAAATTGGCCGCTTGCATTGGTTCCAACTTGAAGTTTAAATACTTGATGGGGTTTCCAATTGTCAGCTAACGTGGTTCGGTTAGGACGGGGAAGGATCAACAAGAACTCACTTTGGCTTCTTGGTCCTCATCTTGTTGTTGTTGCTGTTGCTGCTGCTGGTGGTGGTGGTGGTCGAATAAACAAAGTGACAAAAATCCCAATCCCCAATTTTTGGTGATAAATTCTCTAATACTTTCTTTTTTATCAAGAATATCCTCGCCCTGATAACTCAGCTTTGATAATTTGAACATCCCATGCCAGGTTTGTCCACTAGTCAACATACAAGTAAGTTTCAACTGATCTTGTCGGCTAATTAAGCCAAATACTAGGAATTTCATATTTGAATCATTCCTCTTCTCTTTACTAGTGCTGGTGGTGGTGGTGGTTATTCCTATGTAGGTCATACTTTGTTCCAATACTGAGCTTGACATGACTAAATCGGTTAAAACGGGAGAAAGTATAAACAACAAAATAGCCCAAATCGGGATGTTTTTTTTCACCCACTAAAATCAGACTCACTGATAACAACAGCTCATGTTAAAACATGTGAGCAGTTCGGGAAAAAGATAAACTGTGTACAAAAAGGTCAATTCCAAAACAACCTCCCTATCAAGATAAGAATTTTTTGTGATCTATCGAAATGTCCAGAAGACCACCTCATCGTAAACCCCAACGTCGACTTTCGGCTGCTAGGTTAGCACAAGCACAACCTGCTCCCGAAGTACAAAAGTTGTGGGATCAGTATTCTCAGTGTGATCCTTGTGGTAACACTTTTTCACACCAGTTTGGCATGTTCTTTGCAATTTAAACGACCAAATAGAAAAGGATCATATCACGAAAAGCATCATTACGCATGCTCTGACAACTCTGGCTCGTACTAGCGACAACATGGGAAATCTAGGTGCTTATGAATCCACTGCTCACTCGTAAACTTAACTACTCCCATTAATGACACTTACTGAAATTAAACTGTACAGATTGAGAGATCGTCTTATTTTGATGTGGAATGCTACACAACTTCACCACACCAGGGAGGATCCCAAGCGTGTTTATTATTTATCCTTGGAATTCTTGTTGGGACGTTCAATGGACAATGCTCTATTGGCTCTCAACGTGAAAAATAGTTACTCGGAGAGTGTAAAAGGAATAGGGTTCTGCATGGAAGATCTTATTGATACTGAGAGAGATGCTGCTCTTGGTAATGGCGGTCTAGGAAGACTTGCTGCTTGTTATATGGATAGTCTGGCCGCTGGTGGATATCCTGCTTGGGGTTATGGCTTGAGATACACTTATGGTATCTTCAAACAACGGTATCTCTTTAAGCGGTTTAATGTGACAAATGGTTAGAATTGTTGATGGTTATCAAAATGAAGTTCCTGATTATTGGCTTACCTTTGATAATCCTTGGGAAATTCCCCGTCACGATATAACCTATGAAGTTCAATTTTATGGTCAGACCAGAACTGTTACTGATCCAGGCTGGCCAAACTCCGTCAGGCATATCTGGAATGGTGGAGATGTAGTAAGAGCCATGGCTTATGATGTTCCCATTCCTTCCGTTGATGGAAAAACCTGCTTAAACATTCGTCTTTGGAGCAGTCGTCCTCAAAACTTGTTCGATTTGGGCTCATTCAATGCTGGAGATTACGAAAAGAGTGTGGAAGAACAAATAAGGGCTTCTAACATTACCAGCGTTCTTTACCCTAACGATAATCACCTGGTTGGCAAGGAATTACGCTTGAAACAACAATACTTTTTCGTTTGTGCAACTCTACAAGACATGTATGTTTTTTCCCCATTTGTTTTGTTGACAATGTGTTGTAGACTTCGTCGATTTAAAAAGTCTGGAAGAGAATGGCACGAATTTTCTGATCAAGTTGCCATTCAGCTCAATGACACCCATCCTACACTTGGAATAGTTGAGTTAATGCGTTACTTTGTTGATCATGAGGTATTTTGTTTTTTTTGAACTATTAATAACTTTGTCAAAGGGATTGGCATGGGACAAGGCTTGGAAAATTGTTACAAAGACTTATGCCTTTACTAACCATACTGTCCTTCCTGAGGCATTGGAAAGGTGGTCAGTTCCCATGTTGCAAAGTATGTTGCCAAGACATTTGGAAATCATTTATGACATCAACTTGGTAACTATTTCTTGAACTGGATATGTTAATCTTTGCCCTAGTACTTTTTACAAGAATTGGAAAAAAATATACCTGGAAATCCTGAGCTTTTAAGAAGAATGAGCATCATTGAAGAAGGTTATCCTCAATATGTTAGAATGGCTCATTTGGCCATTATTGGAAGTCACACTGTTAATGGAGTAGCTGCGCTTCATTCAAAACTGATCAAAGAAACTGTATTTACATTCAAAGCGAAAGGGGTTTACGGGAATGGGTAGATCTTTAAAGACTTTGTGGATTATTTTGGAGAAGAACGTTTCCAAAACAAAACCAATGGCATCACACCTCGACGTTGGTTGCGTCAGTCCAATCCAGAATTAGCCAAGCTGATTACGGAAAAACTTGGAACTGAAGCTTGGTACACTGATCTTTATCTTTTGAAAGGATTGGAAAAACATATCAAAGATAAAGCCTTCTTGAAAAGATGGGCAGAGATTAAGAAAAATACCAAGGTATTATTATAAGTCTCAAGGTTATTAATAATATGGTAGGTTCGTCTCGCCAAGTACGTTAGACGAGCTTTGGGGATTCACCTAGACGCCGACTCGTTATTTGATATTCAAGTTAAAAGAATTCACGAATATAAACGTCAGTTTATGAACATCTTGAGCGTGATCCATCGCTATTATCGATTGAAGATTATGAGTCCTGAACAAAGGGAACGTGTAGTTAAACGAACGGTTATTTTTGGAGGAAAAGCTGCGCCTGGATATTACATTGCTAAGCTAGTAATCAAGCTGATCAACTCTGTCTCAGAAGTGGTTAATGAAGATGAGGAGATTAGCCCTTACCTCAAAGTCATATTTCTACCCGATTACAACGTATCTCAGGCTGAGTTATTGGTATCTGCTAGTGACATCTCGCAACACATTAGCACTGCTGGTACAGAAGCCAGTGGTACATCCAACATGAAGTTTGTATTGAATGGTGGTTTGATTCTGGGCACGGTCGATGGCG
The DNA here is from genome assembly GCA_004114325.1 of Zoophagus insidians. NCBI lineage: Eukaryota > Fungi > Zoopagomycota > Zoopagomycetes > Zoopagales > Zoopagaceae > Zoophagus > Zoophagus insidians. Next base: position 6,566 of record QZWR01000243.1, on the reverse strand, counting down.
CCAATATTGAAATTGCTGAGGAGATTGGAGATGAAAATATCTTTTTATTTGGCCTCACGGCTGATCAAGTTCCTCAAGCTCGTCATGAAGCACGTTATCGCATGTGCATGAACGAAGACTTGAAAACGGTCATTGATTGGATAAAGGAAGGTACCTTTGGAGATCCAGGTATCTTCAGCCCTGTCTTGGATACTCTTACCATTGGCGGTGACTTCTATTTGTTATCTGCCGATTTTGGAGAATGTAAGTCAAAGTTGTGAGAAAGTGTTGATTCTTGCATTTTAGATCTCAAAGCACAGGAAGCTGTTGATTCAGCATTCAAAGACAAGGAGAGTTGGGTACGCAAAAGTGTTTTATGCACATCAAGAATGGGAAAATTCTCATCGTATGTTATTTTCCCCCTATTGTTGACTAATTATTACAGTGATCGTTCTATTTCGGAATATGCCAAAGAAATCTGGAATGTTAAACCTTGTCCTGTGGGCGTGGTTAGTGAGGAACCACCCACGATGGTAACTGCAACCACATTGGTATCAAATGAGCCAGAATCGTTGGACACAGTTTAATTGAAAGGGGGGAAATTGTCAATATATTAATTTTTTCCTTCAAATATAATTTTCTCTCTTTTCACCCGCTCTCTCTCGCCTCTCTCCTATCTCATTCTGGCACACGTAGAACGAACACTCATCATCCAAGCATTTACTTATTGCTTGTAAGTACCCGTTTCTAAGCTGACCTGACACTCGTAGATCCCAAACATCTGAACGCCTCCAATGGCGCCAAGCGACAAGCGTTCCAACGTCAATCCCGCTCTGGCGCGCAATGACTTGACCCTCACGGAAACCCAAACAGAAACGGAAATTGCTCAAACTCTCCGAGATCGCTTCGTAAGAGATGTAGTGTACACTCGTATAGGGCCCCGGGTCATGGTTACTATTAATCCCGGCAAACCTTTGGCGAGCAGCAATGAAGCCACCTGTGCCGAGTATGTGGAAGAGTATAAAAATCCTACCGGAGAACCCTTAAATCCACATGTTTTTCAAGTGGCCAGCGGAGCTTATTTGCATTTGAGAAGAACTGGATTGGATCAGGCTATAGTGTTGCAGGGAGAAACTGGGAGCGGGAAAACCGAAAATCTTAAACTTATCCTCAAGTATTATGATAGTTTAAGATCCCAGTCAAAGAAAGAAAGCAAGATCTTTCAGCAATTGCTGGATGCTCATGCTGTTTTGGAAAGTTTTGGTGCTGCCAAGACCTTTCGAAATACTCAGGCTTCTCGGTTTGGGCTTTACACTGAGATTCAGTTTAGCAGTCGAGGTCGTATAATTGGTGCCAAGCTGATGGACTACCATTTGGAGAAATCTCGTTTGACCCAAGACCATAACGGAACGAGTGAGAGGAATTTCTCTATCCTTTATCAATTAATGGCTGGTTGCACGGTGGAGGAAAGACAACGCTGGCGCTTGAAGGAAGCTTCAAATTATTATTATCTAGGTGGGACGCAGCGCAAAGCCTTGGAGATTAGTTCAGACGAGCCGCAAATGGAAGATTTGCGTAACTCGCTGAAGAGTATTGGAATTGGCAAGAAGCAGCAATCGCAGATCTTCCGTGCTCTGGCTGCGATAATTCACTTGGGAAACGTGGAATTTGTCGATCCCGAGCATATTACCACTCAAGAAGCTGCGTATATCAAGAATGACGAACAACTAGTAGATGCCTCTGATATGTTGGGAGTACATGCACGCGCACTAGAAGGAGTGTTAACTTATAAGCAACAATTAGTCAATCGTGACATTGTTACAATTTTCCTAAATGCTACTCAAGCCGCAAAACAACGAGACCTTCTCGCTCGTAGTTTGTATGGACTTTTGTGGTCCTGGTTTTTGGAACAGATGAACGACCGTCTCTGTTCTGATAACGAGCAAGCATCTTTCATTGGTATCCTTGATATAGTAGGCTTTCAATCAGATGCAATTCGTGCTGGCTTCCGCGCAGCCAACTTTGATCAGTTCATTTTTAACTCTATTGCTGAGCGTATCAACCATTTTGGTTTACATCAGATTTTCAGCGTAGGAAATGACGATCTTATTGCTGACGGTTTGAACCTGGCTGATATTGAACACATTGATAACGGTAGCTCCTTGGACCTTTTGCTAAAGCCACGTACTGGCCTTTTGGCCGTTATGGATCGTTGCAGCACTGAAGAAGATGACGAATATTTACTCTCTAACATGCAAAAACAACATTCTGAGAATTCCTTATTCCTCATTCCTCCTGCTAGACTTCGCAGCTTTGCCATTCAACACTTTGCTGGTCAGTGCATCTATGATGTGCAAGGTTTTACTACGGCAACAAATGATAGCCTAAGTGCCGACTTTGTTACCCTATTCCGTGGTAACGGTGCTGATTTGCCAGGAAGTGTTAATGCTTTCATTACTGGGCTCTTTGAGAGTAAATCGGTGGTTTTGGAATCACATGCACGTAACGCCGGAGTTGTCGTAGGAGCTCAGCAAAAGAATGGTCCAACACGAGCACCGAGTATGAAGAAGCCCAAACAAGCTGCTAGTGAAGCTGCCATTGCTGAGGGTGAAAAGAAGAAGCGACTTCGAGGCGTTGGAAATCAAGTCCATACTGCCATTGGAGAATTGGTAGATTCTTTGAACGAGACAAAGCCATGGTTTGTGTTTTGTCTCCGACCTCATGAAACTGCTGGCGCTGGTATTGACTTGAAGTATTTGAAGACTCAAGTGCGTTACTTCCAGCTCTCATCTATTACTAGCAGGAAGATCAGTTGCCGTTATACTATGAGCTACACCCATCAAGAATTCTTGGATCGCTTCACCGTGGTTATTCCTTTCACTGGTGCTGGTGGAATCAAGGACACACAGAGCAAATGTCATGCCGCTGCAACTGTGCTCAATTTCAACTCAGACATGTGTGTAGTTGGACGAGAGCGAGTATGGTTAAGTGAGGATGCTTGGAGACAATTAGAACAAAGCTTAAGAACTGCTGAAAACGAAGCTCGCGCCCGTAGACATGGTGGAGAAGGAGTAGGAGATCTTTCTATGATAAAGTCACCATTTATGCTGGCCAGTGTAGCTGGCTCGGTGTATGGAGATGAAGGACAGTCTTACATCAGTGATGATGAGTTCAACAGCAATTACCAAAGAATGGAATCAGTGTATGACAATGAAAGTGTACGACCGACGGAAGATGAGGATACTGATTTGAAACGTGGAGAAGCTGGCGCACAGGAAGAGGAAAATGCTGCTCCAGCTGAAGAACAATTATCCCGACAACGTAAACAATGGGTGGGGTGCACTTGGTGTCTCACTTGGTGGGTACCAACGAGTATGTTGGCAACTTGTGGGATCAAACGTCCTGATGTCCAAATGGCTTGGCGTGAAAAACTTGCTCTCTGCATTATCATCTTTTTAATGTGCCTTTTCATGCTGTTTTTCATAGTGGCGTTTGGTCCTATAGTGTGTCCAAAACAGAACGTTTATACAGCTTTTGAATTGCAAGGCCACAGTGATAACTTGGATGCTTTTACCTCTATTCGTGGTGAAGTTTTTGACATTACAAATTACACAGTCCATCATGGTGTTACCTTTAAAGAAATTATGCAGTCAAATCAGTTTGCAGGAAAAGATTCTTCCTCGCAATTCCCTGTACAAGTATCTCAGCTTTGCGATGGTGTAGACGGTAAAGGCATAGATTTTTCTGTGTCTTTACAAAACTACACCAAAGAAGGTGCTGAACCTGCCTATAATCACGACTATCGCTGGTATCGATTCCCTGACCGTGCCAATGAGCACCCTGACCGTTATTCTACTCTGATGAACCAACTCAGAGCTACAATTAAGAAAGGCTACGTTGGTTGGGACCCAGCAATTATCCTGCAACAAGGTCGTGATCAAGGAAGGAATCTTGCTGTAATCCACGACCAAGTTTTCGATCTTACCGACTACAATAACGGCAATATCTATTCTCTCTTCCCTGGTGGCAGCACTGGTAACCGAGTAAATACCAAGTTCCTCGATTCAGATTTAGCATCCCTATTCTCGCAGTTAAAGGGTACAGATATTACACCTCAATTTGAGGCCATTTTCAAGAAGAAAAGCAAGGCTCTTAAGAGAAGAATGCAAGTCTGTCTGCGTAACTTGTTCTTTGTAGGTTTGTTGGATTATCGTAATAGCTTCCGTTGTCGCTTCAGTGAATTTTTACTCTTGTTCATTTCGGCAATTATGGTATCCGTGATTTTCTTCAAGTTTCTCGCCTCTCTGCAGCTTACTGGACGTCGAACTCCTCAAGAGTTTGACAAGTTTGTTATTTGCAATGTGCCTTGTTATACCGAAGATGAAGAATCCTTAAAGCGTACCATAGACTCTTTGACCGTATTGAAATATGATGATAAACGCAAACTCCTATTTATCGTAGCAGATGGTATGATCGTTGGTAGCGGTAATGACCGTCCAACCCCTCGTATTGTCTTGGATATTCTTGGGGTGGATCCTTCGGTAGACCCGGAGCCCTTGGCTTTCCATTCCTTGGGAGATGGAATGAAACAGCTCAATTATGCCAAAGTGTACACCGGTTTATATGAATGCCGTGGACATGTGGTTCCTTACTTGGTTGTGATCAAAGTTGGCAAACCTACCGAACGACAACGTCCAGGCAATCGTGGAAAGCGAGATTCACAAATGTTGCTGATGCGTTTCTTCAATGCGGTTCATTATGGCAAAGAAATGACCCCCCTAGAACTAGAGATATATCACCAGATGAAGAATGTCATTGGGGTAGATCCTTCGTTTTATGAATATGTTTTAATGGTGGATGCTGACACGCTTGTTTATCCCGACTCTCTAAATCGTATGGTGTCTTGTTTGGTACATGACGCGAAAATTATGGGTATTTGCGGAGAAACCACGCTGATGAATGCCAAAGCAACCTGGATTACAATGATGCAAGTGTATGAGTATTATATTTCCCATCACATGTCCAAAGCATTTGAATCCTTGTTTGGTTCAGTCACTTGTTTGCCTGGATGTTTCAGCATGTACCGACTTCGTACTCCGGATAAAGGCAATCCTCTATTGATTCACAATCACATTATCGAAGATTACTCTGAAAACAAGGTTGATACGCTACATAAGAAGAATCTCTTGCATTTGGGAGAAGATCGTTATCTCACCACTTTGATGTTGAAACATTTCCCTACGCGTAAAATGACCTTTACTCCTGATGCTACCTGCGAAACGAATGCACCAGATTCATTCAAGGTTCTATTATCTCAACGTCGTCGATGGATCAATTCTACAGTGCATAACTTGTTTGAATTGTTACTCTTGGATCGACTTTGTGGTTTCTGCTGTTTCTCCATGCGTTTTGTCGTGTTTTTGGACTTGTTTGGAACTATTGTTATGCCTGCTACAGTTTGTTACCTGGGCTATTTACTTTACAAGGGATTCACCAGTGATAGTGCCCTAATTATGGTTTCTTTGATCATGTTTGCAGTGGTATATGGACTTCAAGCCATTGTGTTTTTGGTTAGACGAAAGTGGGAGCATATTGGCTGGATGATTGTTTACATCTTGGCAATTCCGTATTCTGGCTTATTTATCCCATTATATTCGTTCTGGCATTTTGATGACTTTAGCTGGGGTAACACGCGCATGGTGGTAGGAGATAAAGGCGATAAGAAATACGCTCCAGCAGATGAAGAGAAGTTCGATCCCAAATGCATTCCCAGGAAGAAATGGCAAGATTACGAGCAAGAAGTGATGTGGGAAACGACATCAGATTCGTCCAAAGCTGCACGCAAGAAGATGGGAGGCTCCGTGGCTGGTTCAGTGTATGGAGGCGTGGCAGCTGAATATGCACTCCCGTTGTCAAGACCAGCATCAAACTACACATCTCTTTCACTTAACATGCCAGCTCCAATGTCAATGGAGATGACTCAAATTTCACGTTCTCAGACACCAGTTATCGGTGGTGGGTTCCCTTCAGATGAACAAATTCTCACGGAAATTCGTCGCTTATTGGAAAATGCAGACTTGATGGTGGTGACCAAGAAGCAGATTCGTGAAGACCTGTCTCGCATCTTTAATATGGACATGTCGCCCAAGAAAGACTATATTAGTCAGTGCATAGACATGATCCTTCACGGCGGTGCTCCCTAATTCCTCTTTTATAGATTTCGCACACGCTCAAACAAAATATATTATTTTACTATATTGGTTAATTTTTAAAGACCTTGTATTATATCATAGTCGTTGGTTGCTTCTATTAACCTTTCTTGAGAGAGTGTTGTAAAAAGAGTTTTTTTTATGTTTGACATAACCCATTTGAATTGTTACAAAATTTTCCTTTAAAGTAAAAAAAATAAAGTATCTCTTTAATACAATAATTTTCAAGTCGCAATTTTTACACCAAGTGGGAAGTTTTAATAAACGGAAAAATTCCCAGATCCAGATAGCTCATTTTTGATTAATTTGTGTTTCCACCCACCATGCCCACAGCTATTGTATTTGGTGCCTTGTCTGGGGCAGGAAGAAACATTATCC